>PVJN01012118.1:0-52158 GCA_004026805.1 Lasiurus borealis | reverse complement strand
TAGGTCAAGGTCTCAGCTTAGGTTGGTGTAAGTTAACTCTTCCTGATGGACACGATCAGTTGATTCAGATTGAACACCCCGGACCATATGAAAGGTACTGAAAAACAATGTAAAAATTATTTTCATTTTAGTAAAAAAACTTTTAATTGACAGAGTGGAAACATAAAACAATATCTACATATTTTGTTGTAGTTTTTCCATGTGGATGTGTATAAAGTTATTTCCACAGGTTTCAGGCATCTATAATAACAAAAAAGATGAAGTCAGCTTTATTCATTTCCATTTGTATTTGAAGTGATTTTTCACCATATTAAATACGTTAGATCTAACTGGCTTGCTGGAGAAATTATTGTCAGATGTGTTAACCAGTTAATCCCGTAACCAATTTGAAATAAGGTTTACAACCACAAATAACTAAACTTCTGTATATTACTATAACGTAGAAAAAATTAATGATTATTCTTAAAATGGAGATTCTTGAAATCAGCTTTTTACGACTGCTTTCTTTTAGTTTATGTAATACATTTTGTAATAATTGTACTTGTGATGTCCTTAACATTTTAGAATTTTACTTTGAGAATTAGAATGTTCACAAAAGAATTGCTTTGTTTTATCTCAAGTTTATTTTTCTGTTGAGCTTTACTGCATTTTGGTCTAAATGCTCCAATACTCATTGCTAGTTTGAATAATTTGCCTCAAAAAGACAGTGTAGTGTGTATTTAGTAAACATTGCTGTTTGTTTTAGCCAGTCACTTCAGAATAATCATTTCATTAAACTTGATACTTGTTTTACATAGTCAGTGAGTTAATATGTAATTATGTGTGTGTATGTGTGTGTGTGTGTGTGTGTGTGTGTGTGTGCATTATAATCATTTCATTAAACTTGATACTTGTTTTACATAGTGAGTTAATATGTAATTATGTGTGTGTATGTGTGTGTGTGTGTGTGTGTGTGTGCATTAATGGGTGTTTTCTAGTTTAAATTTTAAAAAGCAAATGCTCACTTAGTCTTATAGGTAAACACATGTACAAGATAAATTTAATGAAATTCATTTATTTTGAAAAACTAAAAAGAGAATTTAGACATTTGAATTTGAACTTTGTTCTCTTAAATCTCATTCTTAATCATGAAGGTGAGTAAATCATTTTCTCCTTGATGAATACTGAAAAAAGGTGCCTTTTTCCAATGAAGCCCTAGCTGGTTTGGCTCAGTGGATAGAGCATTGGCCTGTGGACTGACGGCTTCTGGGTTTGATTCCAGTCAAGGGCACATGCCCAGTTTGTGGGCTTGATCCTTAGTAGGGGGCCTGCAGAAGGTTTTCTCTCATCATTGATGTTTCCCACTCTCTCTCCCTCTCTGAAATCAATAAAAAAAAGACTTTTAAAAAAGAAGATTCAGAGAATTTCTCAATAAATGCCTTACTTGAAAATATTTTTTTCTCAACTTATTTTGATTTTTCAATCATTTTTGAAATTTTTATAAATAGAATACAAGTTCATTTTTCAAATATTTATTTTAATGTATTTAATCTAGATATGTGTCAACAGTAATATCATGGTGCAGAAGACTGACCCAGAATAGTCAGAAAGAGATGCCTACACATCCTTCATCTTCAGTTCTTGAAGAAAATTGGTATTTGTATTTCTTTTGAATTTAACCTGTATAGAAGAGCCAACTAATACTCAAAATTAAAATGTCAAATGGTAGGGGAGGAAAGGGAGGGAAACAAAACATATTTCTCCATTTGACTAAAAAATAAATGTAGGGGTTGGGGGGAGTCAAATGATAAACTCTTAAGACTTTTTCCCCCCCAAAATCTCTTTTCTTAATTATATGTATTTAACTATGTTTTTTGATAGCTTAAGATTAAAAATAATTTTTCTTTAATCAAATATCTAATTTATTAGGTTTTTCTGTTTAAAATTCTAACCTTTATGAAAACAATCAAGTATTCTTATTTGAAATACTAGAGGCCCAGTGCACGAGATTCATGCACTGGGTGGGGAGGAGTCCCTCAGCCTGGTACAATCCAGTACCTCTCAGGGGATGTCCGCCTGGGGGATCGGGCCTAAGCCGGCAGTCAGACATGCCTCTCAAAGTCTGGGACCTTTCGCTCCTTACCGCCTGCCTGCTCACTGCTCCTGGGCCCTGCCATGGAGTTGGGAGAGGCTCCCGCCACCACCGTTGCACTTGCCAGCTGTGAGCCTGACTTCTGGCCAGTGCTCCCCCTGCCCACTGACCACCAGGAACAGCTCCTGCATTGAGCGCCTGCCCCCTGATCGTCAGTGTGCATCACAGTGACCGGCTGTTCTGCAGTTCAGTTGATTTGCATGTTAGGGTTTTATTATATAGGATTGTGTATAAAAAAGGATCAGATAACTAGCATGAACTTACTTTTCTCCACAGGTGTGTGGCTTCCGAACTTGAAAAGATACAGAAGTTTAACTGTATCCTTTAAACATCAGGTATTGTCCTGCATAATTACTCCCTCTGCATTCTAGGTTTAATTCAGAACCCTATAGTTTATATTAATCCACACATATATTGTGGAGCTTCCATGAATACTTAAGATATTTGAGAAGTAGCTTGTCTATAGAAGGAACATGATATTAAAGATTTTTACATGTTCATTGGTGATATTGACAAGTACTTTTGTTTTCTTGTAGTGTCTTTGTCTGATTGTGGTTGAGGGAGGGTAATGCTGGCCTTATAATTTGAAAGTATTCCCTCCTCTTGTAATTTTTGAAAGAGTTTGAGAAGGATTTGGTATTAATTCTTCCTTAAATATTTGGTATAATTCGCCGTTATCTGGTCTGGGGCTCTTGTTTTTTGGGAGGTTTTGATTCCTGACTCAATCTCCTTCTTACTAGTATTCCATCTGTTTAGGCTTCATTTGATTCTGTCTTGGTAGATTGTATGTTTTTGTAATTTATCCACTTCTTCTAGATTGTCCTATCTATTGGTATATAATTATAGTAATCTCTTACGATCTTTTGTATTGTGTTGTATCAGTTATTTCCTCTTTTATTTGACCTCTTTTTTTTTTTTTCTTGGCAAATCTAGCTTAGTTTTACTGCGATTTTTATTTCCTCCCTTCCACCAAACCTCCATCCAAACACACACCTACATTACTCTTTCCTTTTCCCTTTACTCTGGTTTCTTCATCTATGAGGAATAGACAAGTTCGGAAGTATCAACTCTATTACGAATCCAAAAGATCTTCTCCCCAATGGAGAAATCCTATTTTAATATGAAGTCAGGCTTTCTGACATTAAAAACACTTGTATAATGGAAAATGTGGGCAGAAACTCCTTGACTAAGCAACTTAGTGTTACTGGAGAACAGTGGTGTCCTAAACCAAATTTCTAACAAGAAAAGTAAACAGTCTTTTGATTGTAAACCAAACGATTCAGAAACCTTGCTGGAAGAAGTTGATGAAAAGAGAGTGTCAGTGGCATTGAAAAGAACCTCTGAGATTATTCAGGATATTGATTGTCTTCTATCAAGCTCTAAAAAGTGAAAAATGAAATTATATTAAATCTTAAGGATGTTTCAAATCACTGGTATAAAATTACTAGAAAACAAAAGAATTGTATATATGACTTCTGTACAATAATCTGAGAAGTGACATTTATCTTTGGATGTATTTTACCTGACATGTACATTTAAAATGTATATTTATATAATGCTTTTTTAATAAAGAACTATTTTGAAATTTTGAACTGTGTCTTACTTCAGGTTTATGAGAAAAAAATTATAAACATACAGCTTTATCTTGTGAAGCATTGACTATTAAGGATTTTTTTAAAATGCAGTATTCTGTGCATTTGTCATTTGCTATTTGGTCTCTTTATTCCAAACATTTTTACAATTGAACTGTGAGAGGAGAATTAGATCTTAAAAAAGAAAAGTAGGTGATATTGCTCCAGGCTAAGAAGCAAGTACTTCAGCGATGACAATGTCATTTGAACTGTCTTGGGAACCAGATATGTTCATTTCTTTTGAACAGCTGAAGACTTATTTTACAAAGTGTGTGAAACTAAATGAGAAATGGACTTACCGAAAGTGCTATTATACCTTGGCTGTTGGGAAAGAATAAAATCATACATCTAAAAAGACTTCAAGTACCCGGCCAGTGTGGTACAGTGGATGAGTGTCCACCTATGAACCAGGAGGTCACGGTTCGATTCCAGTCAGGGCATATGCCCAGGTTGCAGACTCAATCCCCAATAGGGAGTGTGCAGGAGGGAGCCAATCAATGATTCTTATCGATATTTCTATCCCTCTTCCTTCCTCTATGAGATCAATAAGAACATTAAAAAAATAAAAATAATTCAAGATTATACCAATTATAACCAGAAATGTTCTACTTCCGATTCCTGGAAAAAAATGAGCTTTTTTCACCTAAAAGGGAAAAAGTTAACAGAAACAAGGAGAAATGTAGAGAGCAAAGCAAGCTGAGGGTGGTACATTAGGAGGGGTAATGTCAGCGACATGAATGGGCACAATGCTTTCGCTTTAGTGCTTTCTTGCTGGTTTCCTTGCCACCTTCAGGTCTCACCCCAAATATCATTTCAGAGGGCCCTCCTGGTTACTCTATTACATCACCCTAGTCATTTCCTTTACAGCATATACTGCGCTCCAGTTGTCCAATTTCTTTGTGGTTTCTATCGTCCACTAGAATTTGAGCTCCATAAAGTTGTTCTGTAGCCAAGCATAATTCCTGGCACACTGAGAGCACTCAAGTCTGTTGTGCAAATGAATCAGTGTCTTTGGGCAGTTGACTGACTACAGAGAAAGAACTGTGGTCCAGTTTTGGTAACGGAGCCATCTATGTTGTTCCTCAGCTCTAGAAAGCCTAGACTAGTAGTTGGCAAACTCATTAGTCAAGTGGCAAACCACAGTTTGCCAACCACTGGCCTAGACTACAGTAAGAGATGCACCCTGCTAAATTGGTACTGTATTCAGACAGAAAAAACTTGTCACTGTGACTCAAAGCACTCATATGTGGTTAATGTGTTTGGTGATGCTTTCAATCAGCTTTTATGCTGTGTGGATAAAATGTGTAATTTTCCCTTAGTTGACTCTAACCGTTAGCTAAGAACCAACAATGTGACCAGCAAAGGACAGTTCTATAACGAATACTGCACCACACTAAGATTCTATGGGAGGCCTATGAATTAGCTCAAGGTTGAATATTCTATGGTCTCTTTCAATGATCCTGTATAATAATGAGGCGATATGCAAATTGACTGTCAGACCCTCACACAAGATGCCTGGCAAGGGAGGACAGTAGGGGAGGACCAGGCCAGCAGGGGAGGACCAGGCCAGCAGGGGAGGGCAGTTGAGATCAACTGGGCCTGCAGGGAAGGGCAGTCGGGGGTGATCAGGCTAGCAAGGGAGCAGTTAGGCATCGATTACGCTGGCAGAGGAGTGGTTAGGAGGTGATCCAGCACACAGGTGAGCGGTTGGGACCTAGCAATCCCGGATTGTAAGAGGGATGTGTGACTGCCGGTTTAGGCCGGATCCTTGCCTGATCTCACAGGGATCCGGCCTAAACCAGCAGTCGGATATCCATCCCCTGAGGGGTCCCAGATTGGATAGGGTGCAGGCTGGGCTGAGAGCCACCTCCACCCCCGCCCCAACACACACCCCAGTGCACTAATTTCGTGCACCAGGCCTCTAGCATGAGTACAACCCTCCTGCTGCCCTTGCTTTCCACCTGACACTGTTCTGAGAAAGGAGGTAAGAAGGAGAAGGACATGCTCCCCTTTGCACCTCTCTGTTGGGGCCAGTACTTCCCAGAGCTGAATGTCTCGCTCTGCGTGCTGGGTGCTGAAAGGGAGCACTCGGAGGCGGGGGGCAGGCACTTTCCCAAAGGCGCCTCCAGCCTCGCTGTCCACGGGAAGGAGCAGCCCAGGGGCCAAGAAGAGGCGTCATTCCCCAAACGTCCTCTAGGGGGCGGCGAAGCGCCGCGGAGGAGCGGCAGGGCGGCCGCCGGAAGCGAGCGACATTTCTCACGCTTCGGGGTCCTCGCGGCCCGTGGCTCCCGGGTGCGGGCACCGCGCTTGCGCGTTGCACGATGGCGCGGTTCCTTCTGCGGCCCGGCCTCCCGGCGCCGGCTAAACCGAAGACGAACCCAGGCGCGACGGGAGGAACCGACCTGCCGGCACTGACCACTTCCCACCCGGCCGTCCTACAACAGGTCGCCATTCTCGGGGGACAGGGCGGGCGGGCAAGCGCTCGAGGCCCCCAGCCCCTCCGCCAGGGAGCACCCGCACAGCGGCTCCCGCGGGCCCGGATTGGCGCCGCATCCCGTCGTGCCCTGGGCGGCGCGTGGGCAGGGGCCGCTCTAGCCGCGCCGGCATCTCTATGGTCCCGGCGGAGGGAGGGCGGGGCAAGAGGAAAAGGGGCGGGGCTTCCATTGAGGCGGCGCGAGAGCCAGAGTGGGTGCGGCGGCGGGGGCTGCGGCGAGGGGCCGGGTGGGAGGAGGGGGGCGAGGGGCGCGGCGAAACGACGTCCTCCGGGGGTGGGGCGGCCGAGGAGGCGGGGACCCCCTGCGCCCGAAGTCTGGACGGTCCAGGTTCCAGATGGGGGAGGGCGCTGTGCGGGGGCGGCCGGCGCGCGCGGACCCGAGAGCCAGCGGCGTGGGGGCCGGCGGCCGGGGCCCGGGACCTGCGCGCGCAGCGCCCTCCGGCTCCGTCGCCCCTGCTAGGCGCCCCCAGAAGCCCCTCCGTTGCCATGGCTCCGCGCCCCTGGCGTGTCCCCGGCCAATCCCGGGCGGGGAGCCGGGGGTCCCGGCGGCCGAGCGCCGTACGCGCCCGGGATGCTGGGAGGCGTGGGTCCGCCGCGGCTCCCCGCCCGCCTCTCGCTCAGCGTGTTAGCGGCGACGGCGGCGCGCCACCTGATGGGCACCGGCTGGGACCGGAGACGCGCAGTGGGGGCGTGGAGCTGCGTGTTTTATTCGTGGTGGTCGTGGGCTGCAAACCTTTTATTTACAGGCGTAGGCAGGCGGCGGCAGCTTCCGTGCAAGTGGGCACGGGTTGTGGTGGCTCCCTGCTTTGCAAATGAGCTGCGTGAGCTGTGGCATCTCTCGCGGGTGCTGTCGCATGAAAGGAAAATAGTGCAAGCTTCGCAGCAGCCCCAGCTGGGTGGAGGGGGCTTGTTTGCAAAGCGCAATAAAGACGGTTTTCCAAGTGTAGATGGTGCTTTCATTTGGGGCTTTTTTGCAGATGTGATTGGGGAGGAGGAGGGGGTGAAGCAGAGGATGATACTTAGGTTGGGAGTTGGTTAGCTCTGATTTGTTGTCTTTGTTTTTTGTTTTATTGGCTCTGATTTGTTTTTTTGTTTGTTTGTTTTTTGTTTTATTAGCTCTGATTTGTTTTTTGTTTTATTAGCTCTGATTTGTTTTTTTTTTGTTTGTTTGTTTTTTGTTTATTAGCTCTGATTTGTTTTTTGTTTTATTAGCTCTGATTTATTTTTTTGTTTGTTTTTTGTTTTATTAGCTCTGATTTTTTTTTGTTTTATTAGCTCTGATTTGTTTTTTTGTTTTTGTTTTATTATCTCTGATTTGTTTTTTTGTTTGTTTTTTGTTTTATTAGCCCTGATTTGTTTGTTTTATTAGCTCTGATTTTTTTTGTTTGTTTTTGTTTTATTAGCTCCAATTTGTTTTTTTGTTTGTTTGTTTGTTTGTTTTTGTTTTATTAGCTCTGATTTGTTTGTTTTTTGTTTATTAGCTCTGATTTGTTTTTTGTTTTATTAGCTCTGATTTGTTTTTTGTTTTTTTTTGTTTTATTAGCTCTGATTTGTTTTTTTTGTTTTATTAGCTCTGATTTTTTTTGTTTTTTTGTTTTATTAGCTCTGATTTGTTTTTTTGTTTTTGTTTTATTAGCTCTGATTTGTTTTTTTGTTTGTTTTTTGTTTTATTAGCTCTGATTTGTTTTTTTCTTTGTTTGTTTGTTTGTTTTTCTTTTATTAGCTCTGATTTGTTTTGGCAGAACTATGTCTGAGAAGTTATTGACCATGCATACCGGTGTATAATTAAAGTGGCTGCTAACTATGTGTTTGTGGCGTTAAGGGGAGGGAAGATTATTGCTATACTGTATATACTTGGAAGGCCCCACAATTGGTGGCAGTTTCTCTAATGGGCAGTTTGGCTCTGGCAGAAAGTGGCTCCCGCAGGTCAGCGGGAGAAATGTGTGATGCAGAAACCGGCTGTGATGGAAGAGAAGTCCCATCCAATTAATGTCTTCGGTTGTAGGCTGGGGATTGCTGACCGGCTTGTCCCTTTTATTAACATCACAATGAAGTATTTATGAAGCGCCTCTAGGTTTCATGCATGCCAGGCTTGAAAGAAAATGGTAATTGCTGCTTTGAAGGAAGCTGCCCGTGCCCCCAAAAATGAGTATGTAAGATAAACAGAAGGCCCTTTTACGGTTTGGGAGGCTCCTGGAATCCATTTTATTTGTAAGGAGGAGGAGCAGGAATTAGAAAGGGGTAAGAATAAAAAATGGGTCACTTAGATGTCCTAGTCAGAGACAATAAATAAGAGGAAATAACGGTTATTTATCTCATACTGAGAATCTAAATATCTGCACCAATAGTCGGAGAGGAATAGATATAAGAATTGTGTGTTTCTGGGACTATACCTTTTTTATAAATAGCAAGTTTTTGTTATCTACTGCTGCATAATGAATTACTCTAAAACTTAGAGGCTTGAAACAGAAGATATTTCCTTTTGTCTCCATCTACCCTTCCCCCTTTTTTAATTGATTTCAGAGAGAAGAAAGGAGGAAGAAAGAAAGAGAGAGAAAGAAAATGTGTGTGTGTGTGTGTATTTGTTGTTCCATTGACTGGTACGTTCATTGGTTGTTTCTTGTATGTGCCCTGACCCAGGATCCAACCAATCACCTTGGCATATTGGGACAATACTCTAACCAACTGAGTTACCTGGCCAGGCCTCAATCTGTCTCTCACTAGAGAAATTTAACACATTCACGTTTATTGTAGTATTTGTGTTTGATATGTCTGGTTCCAATTGCTTTTCTTTGATGGGGGAGGTAAAATTTTCTTGTTTGCTTTTTCCCCCTTTTCTGTTTTGCTGTATTAATCTTACAGAGATGAAGAGAGAGGAATAGAGAGAAACATCGATGAGAGAGAAACATTGATCAGCCACCTCCTGCACACTCCCTAGTGAGGATGTCCCGCAACCAGGATACATGCCCTTGACCGGAATCAAACCTGGGACACCTCAGTCCGAAGGCCAACGCTCTATCCACTGAGCCAAACTGGTTTCTGCTAATCAAGTTTTCTTTTTCCCTCTCCCCTTCCCCTAGAGATTTAGAAGTCCTGTTCCTCAATTCTTTTTTCCCAAGAAATTGTACCTAGGTGTTATAATTTCTAAGGAAAAACTCTCTCTCTGTCTGTCTGTCTCTCTCTCTCTTTCTCTCTCTCTCTCTCTCTCTCTCTCTATATATATATATATATATATATATATATGTTTATTTATTTATTTATTTCAGAGAGGAAGGGAGAAAGAGATAGAAATATCAATGATGAGAGAATCATCCATCGGCTGCTTCCCACACACCCCCTACTGGAGATCAAACCTGCAACCCGAGCATGTGCTCTTGACTGGAATCGAACCCAGGACCCTCCAGTCTGCAGGCCAACTCTCTATCCACTGAGCCAAACCAGCTAGGGCTCTAAGGGAAAACTCTTAAAACTCATGATTGTGACACAATTCCCATAATGTAGTTATGTTTAGAATCTACAGTGCTGATCCTTTTTCTCTCAGAACTCTGTACCCCACAATGTTTGGGTGTTGATGTTAATCACATTCCCTTTTGCAGATAACCTTGGTGGAGTGGGGGTGGGGGCTTAAATACTGTTAAAGGGTTTTCTCTTTATTTTTTGCATTTATTTTTCTTTCAGTCCCCACCTCAAGCTTGGGGAAATTCTCTGAAAACATGCTTCCTTGCCTGTGGTTTTGAAACATTCATTTCACATGTTTTGCTCCTATTAACCTTTTAGTTGGGCAGTCAGGCTTTTCATCGTCACGATCTCTTTCTTGTTTTCATTTTGTTCCTTTTACATGAGAGTCTGCTGTCTTTTTGGCAGTAAAATACCGTGGTGAGCAGTTTTGCTCAAAGGAAGAGGCTGATATCAGACAAAGTAGGAAAGGTCATTTCTGGGTACAGAGACAATGGATGTCCACTACGGGCAGTAAGCATTTCAGAGAAAGAGAGGACCTCAGAGTAATACATTACAGGCCGTGGGCTCCCTTAAATTCCCCATGCTACACATTACCACCCAACCTGCTTGTCCTACAAAACGACCATCTGTGCGCCACACAGCTTATTACACATAACGTGACCTTTAATGCTCTCCCCGCACATGAGAAAAGCTGACTGTGTGAGCTCATGGATGTGTTAGCTAACCTTGTGGTAGTCACTTCACATTATGTATATTAAATCATGACATTGTACGCCTTAAATTTACACCATGTCCTAGATTGGTTATATCTCAATAAAGCTAGAAAAAAATAAAATTAACAGTGATTTTTTTTTAAAAAAGAAATACAGTGGTACCTTGAGATATGAGTGCCCTAACATAGATTTTTGAGATACGAGCTGTCAAGCGAGTGATTTTTGCTTTGAAATACGAGCAAGAGTTGAGATATGGGTAATAGTGTAGATCGGCCGGCTGCACACGACCCACCAGTTTACCGCAACGAGCGTCTCATAGTTTCCCACGCCTCAAGGTGACGGAACGAATTAAACTCGCATCTCGAGGTACCAAGGTACCACTGTACCAGTTTTTACAACTTGGTTTTATATTTATTTATAAAAGTATCGCCGATGATCTGTTTAGATATTGGATGGCAGCCCATGATATGCATGTGTGTCATATCTCCTTTCTGTTTTAGGGTGACTGGGAATGTCAGCAAGAACCAGTGGCTCATTTCCTGATGGCTTTTCCCTGACACGCGGTCGGTGATGGCATCCGAGTCGGAGAAGACCCAGGCTTTGCTCCAGTCTTGCAGCGCCCAGTCCCTCCTGTCCAGCCTGGGGCTGGGGATGTTCTGCCTCCTCGCGGACAGGCTTCTGCAGGTTTCCGCGATTCAGCAGAACTCCTGGCTCCGCGCCCTCTCCGATAACGCAGTGCACGGCGTGATTGGCATGTGGTCCTGGGCCATCGTCATCGGGATCAAGAAGAAGACGGACCTGAGAGAGATCTTTCTGGCTGGCTTTTTAGCCTCTGTTATTGACGTAGACCACTTTCTCCTGGCCGGGTCCCTCTCTCTAAAGGTAAGAAGCAGACCTGTTTCATTTTCCTTTGATTTGGTTCGCACCGTGATACCCAACTTCGCAGCAGCGTTTTAGTGAGAACTAGAGAAGGCTGACCTTGTTTTAAAATCAGAAAAGCCCAGCCCTGGCTGAGTGGCTCAGTTCCTTAGAGGGTCATCCTGGACACCAAAAGGTGGCAGGTTCGATTCCTTGTCAGGACACATATCTATGTTGCAGGTTCAGTCCCCAGTCCAGGTATGCAGAGGAGGCAACTGATCAATGTTTCTCCCTCTCTCTCTCTTCCTCTCCCTTCCTTTCTCCTCTCTCCCTTCCTCTCTCTCCAAAAAATCAATAACAACATGTCCTCTGGTGAGGATTAAAAAATGGAAAATAAGAAAGCCCATTAATCCAACCTGTCTGACCACTACATCCTTCTTGACGGTGTGCACAGACCGTGGGGTCATTCTCGGGGCTGCCCCCTCTCTTTCTGTGTTATGTGTTCTGTCTTCGACCACACTTATGTTTCCCACATATTCTTCACGTTGTAACATTTAGCATGCAGATCTGCATGCTCTGCGGACGACTGGTGGTCCCTGCGATCTGAAAGGTGGGCACCCGCTGGTTTACCGCTGCTCCATACCAGCTGAGTGGCTTTATTTAATTATTTTTTAAATATATTTTATTGATTTTTTACAGAAGGAAGGAAGAGGGATACAGAGGTCAGAAACATCGATGAGAGAGAGACATCCATCAGCCACCTCCTGCACGCCCCCCCACTGGGGACATGCTGACAACCAAGTACATGCCCTTGACCGGAATCGAACCCGGGACTCTTCAGTCTGCAAGCCATCGCTCTCTCCACTGAGCCAAACCGGTTTCGTCGGTTGAGTGGCTTTAAGATGATTCCAGAATCTCCATTGGGGGCCATGCAGGAGGCAGCTGCACTCTCTCAACGGTATTTCTCTCTTCTCCCTTCCTCTTTCTCTAAAACTCAGTAAACCGCCCCGACCGGTTTGGCTCAGTGGATAGAGCATCAGCCTGTGGACTGAGAGGTCCCGGGTTCCATTCCAGTCAAGGGCATGTACCTTGGTTGTGGGCATATCCCCAGTAGGAGGTGTGCAGGAGGCAGCTGGTTGATGTTTCTCTCTCATCAATGTTTCTAACTCTCTATCCCTCTCCCTTCCTCTCTGTAAAAAATCAATAAAACATATATATATTTAAAACTCAGTAAACTACTTAAAAAACCAACCAACCAATCAACCAAAGGTGATTCCATCCCTGGGAATGACTAATGGATTCACTCCGAGTCCCTCTTGGAGCCAAAGGTGTGCGTGTCCATGGGCTGCTGAGGGCACCGTCCCTGGTGGGGACATGGCGGCGTTTCACTGAGGCGTCGGGGCTGCAGCCAGACAGTGACTATTAATCTTGCAAATGAACTCGGCTTAAACCAGCAGTTCAGCTAATATTTTCTCACTGTCAGCAGACTGGCCTACCTGTGACGTGTTTATGATCTGTCAACATGTCAAGGAGAGAAATATAAACCCAGGGAGGAGGGACTTTGCTTGGTCCCCTGGCTTAGAACAGTCCCTGGCTTACCTCCTCCGGGTTCGGCAGATATTTGTCAAAGGACACCGGACACTGCTTCCTGTTTGGTGTCGAGTACCGGAGGAGGGATTTCTCAGAGGTTAAACCAGCGATTCCCGGTTAAAGACTGATTTTAGCTTTTTTGCTGTAAGCGGAGGTGGCACAGATTGGGGTCAGAAGACCCGAGTTTGAATCCTAGATGTGATATTAGCACACCTGTACCTCTCTAAATCGAAATTTTCCCATGAGTAAAGGGTTGTAGTGAGGATTAAATGAGCATGTTAAATGACACACCTTAGCGAATAGTTAATAACGGTTAGAGGGTGGGATAAGCTGTGAAGCATTATGAAAAGCATTCATGGAGCATTTAACTCCTGTACGGTAATTTTTAAGCTATTTGGGCCGGATGCTGTCTTTGGTCTTTGGTTCATTTAGAAGCCGTGGTGTGAAGAATAGAAGCCAGAGGGTGAGGCGGACTTGGTATGAACCCCAGCTCTGCCACCAAATCCCCAACAGGGGAGGTTACTTAGCCTCCTAAGTCTCCATTTCCTCTTTGTAAACTAACCCCTGACTCATGGGATTGTTAGAAGGATTACATGAGATCGTGCCCGTGAGGCATGTGCTGATATCGATCCTTTTTGTTTGAAGTAACACGCTTATTTTGTATTGAGTTTATTGGCGTGACAAACCATACAGGTTTCAGCTGTACAACTCACCAAAACCTCATCTGCACACCGCCTCCCACACCTGTCGCCCAAAGCAGTGTCTGGCCATTTATCCTGCCTTCGCCCTCCTCCCCACCTCCCCGCCCCCCATCCTTCTGGCTATCACTATACTGCTGTCTGTGTCCATGTGTTTTTTTTTATATATACATATATTTTTAATCCCTTCACCTTTTTTATCACCAGTCCCCTTATTGAACCTTATCCTTGAGTGAAGTATTAAAATGCTTTCACATTCACCCTAAGATTGTATATGATCATATCTTCAGGTGAGGATTAACAACCAAATAAATACCAAAACAGAATAAATATTTATGATACTCATTTCTGGTATCTATTTTTACTTCTATAATTTCAGGATTACGTCCTTTTCTTCTTTCATTAGTCATTGTTCTTCTGTGAGTAAAAAAGTCTGCATTGGTATTTCAGAAATCTCCCATTTCCTCTTCAGCATCTGTTACTGTAAACAGACTCCCCAGAATGGGAGAGGGGTCCCGCTCCGCACACACAGAGCCCAAGCGCCAGGCAGCGACAACCAGAGGCCCCTGGTCCCCCGCTGTCGGGAGCACGAGCCTCTGTGCGCGGAGAGCTTACAGACACAGGTGGAGACAAAAATGCAATGATCATGCACAAGAGTTGTGTGTTCTGACAGATTCGAAATAAAATAACCAAAAACTCGGAGGGGAAGGGGGAAGGAAGAGGGATGTAGAGTAAACGCTGTGCTCTTCAGTCTGTAGGCCAGGGTTCGAGATTCCTGTTTTAAGCGGGAAGTCACATGGTTCCTGGTTCCAGGGAGTCTGATTTAGCCGTGTGACAAGGTGCAGTCTCTTTAAAGCAGCGGTTCTCAACCTGTGGGTCGAGACCCCTTTGGGGGTGGAACGACCCTTTCACAGGGGTCACCTAAGACCATTGGAAAATGTAGATATTTACATCACGATGCATCACAGTAGCAAAATTTCATGGTTGGGGGTCACAACCACATGAGGAACTGTATGCAAGGGTCGCGGTCTTAGGAAGGTTGAGAACCGCTGCTTTAAAGGATGACTTGGTGTTTTAGTGTGGGGGAGGATTAGGTCCTCTAATGGTTTTTTACAGATACTTAAATATTTTTCTTTTCTGTTTTCTCCCTCTCCCCCCTTGCACCCCTAATCTCTAATGGGTACCTCTCCCTTTCTTGTCCCCATCTTCATCCCCAGAACCTTTCAAAGCTTCGAATCACGCATACTTTTCAGTCCTTTCTCTGTGGCCAGTGCTCGGACTAACGGGACCCTTTTCAGTATTCTCGTACATAGGTTGTCCTTTCTCTCTGTAGTGGTAATTTTATTATTTCGTTGTTGTTGTTGTTAATCCTCACCTGGAGATATTTTCCCATTGATTTTTAGAGAGAGTGGAAGGGAGGTGGGGACAGAGAATCATCAACGTGAGAGAGACACATGGGTTGGTTGCCTCCTGCACATGCCCCCACCAGGACCAGGGATTGAGCCTGCAACCAAGGGACATGCCTTTGACCGGAATAGAATCTGGGACCCTTCAGTCCCCAGGCCGACGCTCTATCCACTGAGCCAAACCAGCTAGAGCTTAGTGAACATTTTAGATCAGTCTTCGGTTTCTCCTCATCTTTTTTCAGTCAGTCTTTCCTGGCTCGTGGTGGGAGTATGAGAGAGAGAGCGCTCATGATTTGATGTTTAATACTTTAGAGTAGTTGAAGTTTGAGCATTCTCTGACTTCTGTGTGCTGAGTGAGGTTTTACTTATCCTGTTCGGTAATGTTTTTGAGGATGTGTGGTTGATTCGATTTAGGCGATCTTTTTTTTTTTTTAATGTATTTTATTGATTTTTTTACGGAGAGGAAGGGAGAGGGATAGAGAGTTAGAAACATTGATGAGAGAGAGACATCGATCAGCCGCCTCCTGCACGCCCTTACTGGGGATGTGCCCACAACCAGGATACATGCCCTTGACCGGAATCGAACCTGGGACCTTTCAGTCCACAGGCCGACGCTCTATCCACTGAGCCAACCGGTTTCGGCTGGATTTAGGCAATCTTATCTAGTAGCAAATTAGCCTTTAGACTTCGTAGGAACAAAGCCTTCCTCGGCTCATTCAGGGGTTGAGTCTGAATTTTTCATCTGTTTAGATATTTGTTACCTTTTTTTTGACAGTGGTTTAGAGATTTTACTGAAGTTTATTTAATTCAACTTTAGAATACTTTTTAAATATATTTCTAAATGTTGTAAATAAATTCTGAAACTATTCAAAGCTTAATATAAAGCGATTACTACAAAAAGATTCCCCTTGTGTGCCTTTATTCATTGAAAAACATTTTATTTGGTTGTGAGTTTTTTTTGTGTTTTTTTTTTGGCAACACTCTTAGAGGCCCCAGACAGTTCTTTAAAACTCCAAAATTACACAAACCTTATACATTTAGCATTTAATAGGGGTTTTATTGATTTTTAGAGAGAGAGGAAGGGAGAGGGATAGAGAGAGAAATGTCTATGAGAAAGAAGCACCATCGGATCGGCTGCCTCCTGAATGCCCCAACTGGGGATTGAGCCCCCAACCTGGGCAGGTACTCTGACCGGAAATCAAACTGGTGGCATCCTGGTTCATAGGTTGACACTCAACCACTGTGCCACCCTGTGCAGGCAAGAAAACATTTGAGAATACAGTGGTACCTCGAGATACGAGTGCCCTAACATATGAGATTTTTGAGATACGAGCCATCCAGCGAGTGATTTTTGCTTTGAAATACGAGCAACATTTGAGAGAGGAGTAATTGCGTGGATCCACCAGTTTACCGAGACTTGAGCGTCTCATAGTTTCCGACGCCTCAAGGTTGCGGAACGAATTAAACTCGTATCTCGAGGTAGCACTGTACAATGTTTGCTGAGGAGGAAATGATAAAGGTCTGGCTTCCCCGCCCTCCCCGCAGGCTGCCTTGACTCTTCCCCGAAGACCCTTCCTTCACTGCTCTACTGTGATACCCGCCGTGGTCCTGACCCTCAAGTGCGCCATGCACCTCTTCCAGCTCAAAGACTCCTGGTGCTTCCTGCCCTGGATGCTCTTCATCTCCTGGACCTCTCACCACATCCGAGATGGCCTCCGCCACGGCCTGTGGCTGTGCCCCTTTGGAAAGACTCCGCCCCTGCCACTCTGGCTGTACATGGTGAGCACGGCGTCGCTACCTCACGTCTGCTCCGTGGTCATGTACCTAACGGGGACCCGGCAGGTGATGTCTTCCAAGCACGGGATTCGGATTGACGTCTGAGGTGGCCAGGCAGCAGGTCTCAGACAAACAGACGGTTCGGACCATGATGATGAAGGATACCCAGCATTAAAGTGAATTTTAGAAAACACATTAGGTACTTACATTAATTACTGTGATTCCTGAATCCTCTTACTCAGGAGGCATGTACAGTTGTTTTTTTTTTAATGATATGTGTGTTGTAACTCTGTTCTTTTCTCTCTATACGTGTCATGCAGTATGAGAGTTCCATTTATTCCATTCCTATTTTTATTGTTTCTTCTGTGTTTCTGGCTTCCCTAATAGCTTCATTAGATGAACATCCCGTTAAGTTTTCTGGAAGTAGAGTTTTCAGGTAGTTGATTTCTTGATGAAAAAATAGTTCACATTTCAGGGGGAATAGTGTGTGGAAGGTTAGCCTGATCTTGGGATCCTCATTTTCCTGAGATGTTGAAACAGTGAAAAGGCCAAAGTTAATGAGACCGTGAGTAAGATGCACCAGTATAGTGAATGCCATCACTTCCTTCTGCCCATCTGTGTGAACCCCGACGGGAGTGGAATTGCCAAGTACTTTAGTGGTTGTGGTTACCGGCAGGATCAGCACCGGTGCAGTTGTGCTGAAATTATTATAACACTCATAAAAGGCAGTGACTAAGATTAGATCTAGGTTATCTATATATATAAAACACTAATATGCAAATAGACCGAGTGGTGGAACAACTGACACCTGGTCGCTAGATGTGTGTTGACTACAAGGGGAGGTACAAGAGCGTGGCAGGCAGCGGCCATGGTGGGATGCGGGAGCAGGTGACTGGGGGCGCCAGACCAAGGACACCGGTCGCTGTCATTGGGCCAAACCTCTGGCGGTTACTGAAAATTCTTTGTCCCACGTGCCACGGTCCCACCTGGCGTGCCTACACGCTGCTGGCACTGGCCCCGCTTGCACCTGCTGCCACATGCCAGAGCCGCCGCTTACACCCACTGTTGGCACCCAGTGCCAGTCCCTATCGCTCAGCACCCTCAGTGGGTGCGAGCGGCAGCTGCCGGCCCCGATCACCCCTCAGGGCTTCTCCACCTCCCCCTGCTCCTGAGGGGTGATCGGGGCCGGCAGCTGCCACTCGCACCCACTGATGGCACGGAGCGAATGGGGCTGGTGCCAGCAGCGGGTGCAGGCGGGCCAGTGCCGTCAGCGCATGGGAGTAGCAGCGGTGTCTGAGCTACCGGCAGACGGGACCAGGGGCCATGCAGGAGGAGCCGGGCGGGGGCACAGAGGGTGAGCCGAGACCCGCCCCTGTGCCTACCGCAGCCTCACGGCCCACAGTTCCTTCCGACGTGCACAAATTTGTGCGCTGGGCCCCCAGTTGTTTCAAACCACTTTAGGAAGTTATTGCGATATGTTGGCTATAGTAACATCTTCCTGAAGTATTGTGATGTCAGTATCTTTGCCCAAAAATCTCATGTGTTAGGGTTTTAACTATTTTTGAAAAACCTAAACTAAATTTAACAAAATATGAACATGAACAAAGTATTGCTACTTGGCTCATAATAGAGAATTTGAATTCGTGCACAAAAAAGACCTTACCAGTAATGTCGTTTTGAATGTGAACTTCTGGATGTGCCATTAAGGTTGTTTTAGTTGCTGTCAGTTTCTCCTCTAAAATATTATACCAGTGAAACAGTTTTTTAAAAAATCTGCCCAATACTAAGAGACAAAACAGCTTTTTTTAAAAAATAAAACTGTTTTAGAAATTTTGATTTTTTCCTTTTTTCTTCCAGACTGGTCGTCTGTTAAAAATGATCAGCCTGTGTTAGAGAAGGGAGTTGGGTGCTGTGAGTTTGACGTCTGTACATGTCACGTTACTTGGATAAAAAAGCCAGGACCCCAGAGGGACCGCTTCTGTTTGCACATGTGCACCATCCGCTGTCTTGGTATTTGCTTACACATCTTGTGATTTTTCTTGCTAGTGACTGTGTGCCTTGCTCTCTGAGAGATGATGCAGCAATGCCTTACTGATCCCGCAGGTTTTTCTCAGTAAGTTAAACGGTTCTGTAAATTGTTATCATGGTTCAAGCTCTGTAGTGCCCGCATGTCAAACTCGTGGCCGGCGGGCCGCATAACAAGGCATGAGGCCCACCGGCTGCGCGTTTGATACGCTTGCTGTAGTGTTTTTTGTTGGTGTTAAAACCAATTGACTGCATTCTGTTACATTTTACAGTCTATTAGACCTTATAATCTGTTATTATCTTTTGAGAGCAATCATTGTGGCAATTTGGTTGGTTTAATTGTAAATACAGTGGTACCTCGAGATACGAGTGCCCTAACATACAAGATTTTTGAGATACAAGCCGTCGAGCAAGCGATTTTTGCTTTGAAATACGAGCAACAGTTGAGATAGGAGTAATCGCTCGGATCGGCCAGCTGCACACGACCCACTAGTTTACCGAGACTCGAGTGTCTCATAGTTTCCCACACCTCAAGGTTACGGAACTAATTAAACTCGAATCTCGAGGAACCACTGTACTATATTGTGGGGGTAAATTTGATGAAGGTGAAGATTTTTAAAAAGCTTATGATTTCAGAAACCTGTGGACATAAAGCATATATCTTGTATGACTTTTTTTTTTACTAAATTATAAAATTCTATTTTTTTCTTTCTCCACGTTAGGCAAAGGAATGTCTTTAAAACATAGGGCCTTACGTAAGAATGCCCCATCGGCCTTTGGGGGTTGTTCTAGCTTCCTGTTAGAACTGGAGTTCGCTTTGACCATGACTCTTAGCTTCTGCAGTAACTGCAGATTATTTATTTTATTATTATTATTATTTTTTTTGTAACTGCAGATTTTAAGTGTGGGTTTATCTCTGTTCTTACCCCTGCCATCAGAGATGTTTCTTGTCCTGAAAGCGGTGGCTGCAGCTTCTGGAAATATGACAACCGACTTCCCATTCCCAGCTGCCTGAGTTCCTTTCTTGGCGAGGGAGTTCTGCCCATACTCGGCTGGGAAGTTGGCTTGTCTCTGTCTGTGTTTGTTTTCCCAGGGTCTCTCCTCTGGCCTCCTGGCAAGAAGCCGGAGCCCACAAGGAGTTTCATTCTTTTTTTTTTTTTTTTTAAATATATCTTATTGATTTTTTACAGAGAGGAAGGGAAAGGGATAGAGAGTTAGAAACATCGATGAGAGAGAGACATTGATCAGCTGCCTCCTGCATGCTCCCTACTGGGGATGTGCCGGCAACCAGGATACATGCCCTTGCCCAGAATCGAACCTGGGACCTCTCGGTTTCTTTTCCTAATTACCGATTCCCTCTTCTCATTATGTGACTCACCGAACACAAAATTGTATCGGCACAGGACCTCAGAGAAATCTAGTTATGATTTTGCCTCGATGCAGATTAGCTCGTAAGTCATTCCGCAGTGATGACTATTCTTAGTCTTAGACTCTCCTGAGAAACGCTGTTTGCCACTTCTCTCCACAAACGGCTACTATATTTTCTTAATGTCTGCTTCGTGTGAGAAAAGACGTACTGTATTTAATCCTAGTGAAGTATGTCAGCATGTGGTGAGGGGTGGATTTTGACTGAGTTTTGTTATGAATTTACAGAGATTATTTTGTTATTAGGTACTTTTTGCCTCAGAGACATCAAGAAATGCTTATTTTTAATTATTGCAAGTTATTATAACTATTGTAATTATGTGATAGAAATAAACCTTTATTTAAATGTAAACCCCAAAGCATTAAATCTAATTAAAATGTAAGAGAAAAGAGCAATGAGTTATTTTGATTCTCAGTTTGGCAAACTTCGGAAAGATCGATAACATGCATTGTTGGCAGAGTGTAAGCATTGTTGGTATGACAACAAACTCATACTATCTTGCAGAGGGAATTTGGTAATGTGCCTTTAAGCCATATTACCCAGAAATTCCAAATTCCAGCTCTGGGAATTTATTCTAAAGAACTAAACAGGTACATATACAAAGGTACATATACTTTTTGGCTGCTTAACATGAAAAACAAACAAACAAAACCCCCAAATACTTAACTCTCTCAGATCTGGAGAGTTAGCACCTAACTGATAGTACAAGCAGTGGAATACTAATGGGTGAAGTAGCCCCTGTAATGTATGCACAATTATCTGCATGAAAGAGTGGAACACTAGCAGTAGAGCAGTATGGGGCCGTACTGTAAAGCAGGTATTTCCACTTTTCTATCGTAAGTGCAGTCCTTGCCCGCTGGTGTGGCTCAGTGTTTGAGCACCAGCCTATGAACCAGGAAGTCAGTTTCCATTCTGTGGGTTCGATCCCCAATAGGGGGCGTGCAGGAGGCAGCTGATCAATAATTCTCTCTCATCATTGATGTTTCTCTCTCTCTCTCTCTCCCTCTCCCTTCCTCTCTGAAATCAATAAAAATACATATTTTTTTAAAAAGTAAGCGCAGTCTTCAGGCTGCGGAGCAGGTCTGGCCTGAGTGAGCAGCTGATCTCACTGGTCCTCAGGGGCCTGTCCCATGGCCTCTGGGCCCGTTGTCCCAGGAGAGCGTGAGCTGTTGACCTGCTTCTCAGTTTCCACCTGGGATTCACCACCTCCGTTAGGCCCACCTGCTGGGGCTGGTACTTACCTTTACTTCCCAGACCCCAGGAATATCCCAAGTCCCGTATTCAGTCCAGGTCCCAGCAGGGGGCTCAGAGCCTTCCCGGAGCTGAGAGTCCTGTGACTAATCTTCTCCACAGTGACTTCGTACTTTGCATAAATCCAAGGCATTGCCAGGTGTCCCCTTAACCTTGGTTTACGTACCAGGAATAACGATAATAATTACAGGGTTTCTGAAACATTGGGCCCTTTTTTTTTTTATTGATTTTTCACAGAGAGGAAGGGAGAAGGATAGAAAGTCAGAAACATCGATGAGAGAAACATCCATCAGCCACCTCCTGCATGCCCCCCACAGGGGATGTACTCGCAACCAAGGTACACACCCCCAACCGGAATCGAACCTGGGACCCTTCAGTCGCCAGGCGGACGCTCTATCCACTGAGCCAAACCGCTTTTGGCGCATTGGGCCCTTTTGACTGACCTTGCAAGAAATTGTTGGTTCTATCTACGCAGCGATGCTCCTTTAAAAAAAATATATATATATATATATATATATATATATATATATATATATATATAGCTTATTGATTTTTTTACAGAGGGAAAGGGAGAGGGATAGAGAACTAGAAACATCGATGAGAGAGAAACATCGATCAGCTGCCTCCTGCACACCTCCCACTGGAGATGTGCCCACAACCAAGTACATGCCCTTGACTGGAATCGAACCTGGGACCCTTCAGTCTGCAGGCTGAGGCTCTATCCACTGAGCCAAATCGGTCTTGGCACAGCAATGTTCCCTAATGTTGCTTCGGAGGTCTGGGTAGCCGTCCAATCCCATCAGCCCCACAATCACCTGAACACGTACTCTGACCTTCCCCAGACAGCTATGTGTTTTCACAGAAAACAGCCCCCTGAATTCACACCCCTGAACTCCCTCAATACTGATTTGATTTCCTTAGAACCTCATCCAGGCTCCAGGTCAGTGACACCCTCCAATCACATAAAGCGAAGGCAGAGAGAAAATTTTCCCTAAACGTTCAGATGATGCTAAATAGTGTATAAAATGCGGATAGTGCCCTAACTGGTTAGGCTCCGTGGGTAGAGAGGGTCGGTCTGTGGACTGAAAGGTCCCAGGTTCCATTCTGGTCAAGGGCAGGTTATCTTGGTTGTGGGCACATCCCCAAGTGGAAGGTGTGCAGGAGGCAGTTGATCGATGTCTCTCTCTCATCAATGTTTCTACCCTCTCCCTTCCTCTCTGTGAAAAAATCAATTAAAAAAAAAATTTTTTTTTTTAAAGTGCTGATAGTGTGACAACAGACAGCAGGCCAGGTAACGTCGGTAAATGTCAGTGGTCTTCAGCGAGTGGCTGGAGCTTCTTCAGGTCTCCTGAGCCCTGTGGTGAGGTCAGGGGTAAATGCCAACCTTCCCTCTTCCTTCACCTCGGGCCGTTGGCCTGGCCGTGACAATGGCCTCAGTGTGCAGCCTGGATTTGGGCTGGCAGGGGCACTGCTGTTTCCCTGGACTCGGCGTGAATCGGCACAGGGCCGCGGTGGGTCAGTCCGGCCTCAGGAAGAGGGGCACGCTCCCGGGGCCGGTTCTGGGAGGGGCTCTGCCACTGCGAGGGTCCGAGGGCCCGGGCAAGCCTCGTGCTCCTCTCCTGACGTGGCCAGCCAGATGGGATGGGGTTAAGATAGCCTCAGGGGAGCTGTGAACCGGCCAACATGCTACGGACGAGTGAGAAGGAGGGATGGGAGGGAGAGGGGCGCAGTTTGGCTGGCTTGGAGGTTATAGTGTGTGTGTGTGTGTGTGTACCCTGTGTTACCCTGCTTTTACTGCGGTAACAAACCGCCATCCACTCAGCAGCTTCAAACAAGACACATGTATTCTCTTGTTTTATATTTGAAGTCAAATACAGTGGTACCTCGAGATACGAGTTTAATTCGTTCCGTAACCTTGAGGCGTGGGAAACTATGAGATGCTCGAGTCAAGGTAAACTGGTGGGTCGTGTGCAGCCGGCCGATCCACGCGATTACTCCTATCTCAAATGTTGCTCGTATTTCAAAGCAAAAATTGCTCGCTTGATGGCTCGTATCTCAAAAATCTCCTATGTTAGGGCACTCATATCTCGAGGTACCACTGTAGTTGTATTTTTCTTCTATCTTCTCCATGTAGAACTACTGAATCTTTATATAACCCTTCTATTCTCCATAAAAACAATAAAAATTTAAATGCATCAAGGTCTTGGCCACTTAAACATTGATTGTTCCTTTGGGTGAAGATGAATATAATCCTCGCCTTCGCATAACATGGGCTCAGCCAGGCACCAAACACATGTTTCAGGCGTTCCCATGTAGCAGGCCTCCTATTAGAGACACATGTTCTAATGGTGGACCAGACTCTGGGTCAGTCTAACTCGCCATTCAAGGCCCAGCTCAAGCCTGTGAGCCTAAGACCATCGGAAAATGCAGATATTTACATCACGATGCATCACAGTAGCAACATTTCATGGTTGGGGGTCACCCCCACATGAGGAACTGGATGCAAGGGTCTCGGCCTTACAAAGGTTGAGAACCACTGCTCCCAGAGGCCTGGGGAGGATTGAGGACGATTTGACCAGGGAGGTGCCAGACCCGGGGGAGGGAGCACGGAACCCAGAGTGGTGGGGAGAAGGCTGTGGGGAGAGAGGGGAGTAGTGCCCACCCTAGGCTGCCCTCTGCAGGCCCCAGAGAAATCCCTGCAGGAGGCCCAGGTGACAAGGCCTTGCCCAGAGGAAGAAGGCCTCACACTGTGTGCGTTCCCTTTAAGGAGAAAACCGTAAGGAACTGTCAGGAAAACTGACAGACGACCTACTGCAGGGGTTCCCCAACTTTTGGCCGACGGATCCTGTTCTTAAACGGCTCAGTGATTGTTCACGGCACCACGAGGCCGGAAGAAATGGCAGCTAATTCCTGTTATCTGGTTAGATGCAGATGACCTCCTGGGAGTAGCTGTGTGGTGTCCCACGGTTGTCCCTGTGTTTCCCGCAATCAGATAGGCTAGGCCCGTGGTGAGCAAACTGCGGCTCTCGAACCACCTGTGGCTCTTTGGCTCCTTGAGTGTGGCTCTTCCACACAATACCATGGCCTGGGCGAGTCTATGTTGAAGAAGTGGCGTTAGAAGTTTAAGTTTAAAAATTTGGGCTCTCCAAAGAAATTTCATTGCCGAAACCGGTTTGGCTGAGTGGATAGAGCATCGGCCTGCAGACTAAAGGGTCCCGGGTTCAATTCCGGTCAAGGGCATGTACCTTGGTTGCGGGCACATCTCCAGTGGGGGAGTGCAGGAGGCAGCTGATTGATGTCTCTCTCATTGATGTTTTTGACTTTCTATCTTTCTCCCTTCCTCTCTGTAAAAAAATCAATAAAAAAAATATATTTTTTAAAAAAGGGTGGTTCTCTTCCTGTCCCCCCAGCACCAGCCTGGCTTCCCGAAGGACAGGGACATCCCCTCCGTCTCTCCCTCTGTCTCCAGGGCGAGGCGGGGACTCAGTCCATGTTTGCTGAATGAATGAATGAGTGAATGAATGAATGCTGAATGGTTACATCTGGTTTCTTACCACCAGCTCTCCCTCCCACACCTGTTCCCGGCTCCCTCCGACCGGGCCCTGCCCACAGGCCAGCGGCCCCTGGCCCCGGGCTAACTTTCTCCCATAGAAAAGCCATTTGGCTGCAAACCAAGACCGGAGTGGGGCTGAGCTGCTTGGTATCTTTCCACCAGATAATGTCTTTTATGGCTTGTCACCCTTGTCCCCAGAAACTTTCCCTTTCAACCAGCGATTTAAAGACTGACTGCTTTCACGCCATGGTTCTCCATGGAGGCGTCCATCCGTCCGATGGAAACTTTCTAAGATCCAAATCCCTGGCCTGGGGCTCCACACCTCTCCTGCACAGGTCCCTGAGGAGTTTCTGCAGGCAGCTGTTTAATTTGTGTGTGTTTTTTAAAAAATATATTTTATTGATTTTTCACAGAGAGGAAGAGAGAGGAATAGACAGTCAGAAACATCGATGAGAGAGAGACATCAATCAGCCGCCTCCTGCACGCCCCACAGTGGAGATGTGCCTGCAAGCAAGGTACATGCCCTTGACGGGAATCGAACCCGGGACCTTTCAGTCCCCAGGCCGATGCTCTATCCACTGAGCCAAACCGGTTTCAGCTGATTTGATTTTTTAATTGTTTCCAAGTGACCGGCCCACCCCCCACAACTCACGACTCACGACACCCACCCTCATCTGCTCTCCGATGTCCGATGCCCGCTGCCCTCGCCTGAGCTGGGGCTGGAAGCAGGGCTGGTCTTAACAAGGAGCCAGGAGCCTCGGCCAGAACGAAACCTGAGAAAGAGGCTCCCGGGCACCTCCCGGGGTGGGGCCTCCCGCTTCCTTTTCCTTCACCCGCTGCTCTGCACCCCGAGCACCTTCAGCCCCGCTCCCTGCCCTCCGGCCTCGCCTGCCTGCAGTGCTGCCGCGCGGGCACAGGCAGGAATGCAGCCGACGCGACTCGCCATCCTGGCCTTGGCTGCCTGGGCTGCTCTTCGCCCCTCCGCAGGTAAGTGAGGTGCCCGCTCCCCAGCCCCCAGGGAAAGAAGAGGGGGGGGGCTCCCAGAACAGAGGGGCTGCCCGCAATCTGGAGCAGGTGTTTCTGTCTGCAGTGGGAATGTCCGGTGATCTGCAAGAGACTGGCATGTTCCCGGTCAGCTCCTGATCTCCAAGAACTTTCGGGAAGGAACCTTGGTGATGGGCTTAGGGATTGGTCAACTGGGAGCTGCGTTTTCTTTTCTGATGAGAGGGTCTTAGAGAATCCCCCGGGAGAGGTGGGGGCAGAGCCCCTCTGATTCATCCGTCACCCCCTCACCCTAACCTACTACACCAGTGGTTCTCAACCTTCCTAAGGCCGTGACCCTTGCATACAGTTCCTCATGGGGTGGTGACCCCCAACCATGAAATGTTGCTACTGTTATGCATCGTGATGTAAATATCTGCATTTTCCGATGGTCTTAGGCGACCCCTGTCAAAGGGTTATTCAACCCCCAAAGGGGTCTCGACCCACAGGTTGAGAACCGCTGTACTACCTGGTCTGGGTGCAAGGTGCATGCTTCTGGAAGAAGACAGACTTTTTAGGGTTGGGGAGGTTGCAAGTTTCCTGGACACAGTCAGCTCTGTAGATGCTGAAAACCAGAACTTCAGTCAGACCTGAAAAAGGGCTGCAGGCCCCAGCTGGTTTGGCTCAGTGGATAGAGAGCATCAGCCTGTGGACGGAGGAGTCACAGGTTCAATTCCAGCCAAGGGCACAGGCTCGGGTTGTGAGCTCGATCCCTATTAGCGTGCAAGAGGCAGCCAGTCAATGATTCTCATATTTGATGTTTCAAGCTCTCTCTCCTTCTCCCTTTTTCTCTGAAATCAATAATATATATATTTAAAGGGGAGGATGCGGGAGACTAACCTATACAAATTATATCCAGGAGAACTGAAGCAGGGAGCGGCCAACACATGGATGGAGGTGATAACTGCCTTTGGACTAGAGGTGATCTTAATACGTAGGATTTTTAAAAAAATATATATTTTATTGATTTTTCACAGAGAGGAAGGGAGAGGGATAGAAAGTTAGAAACATCGATGAGAGAGAGACATCGATCAGCCGCCTCCTGCATGACCCCCACTGGGGATGTGCCTGCAACCAAGGTACGTTCCCTTGACTGGAATCGAACACTGGGATCTTTCAGTCCGCAGGCCGACGCTCTATCCACTGAGCCAAACCGGTTTTGGCTGGAGGCGATCTTTTCTGCGGTGTTTAGGAAACCGGGACTTAGGTGTTTAAAGCTTTCTGAGCCACCGCTCTCCTCCCCATCTCCTCTCTGAACTTTACCCTGCAAAGATTCCCTAACTCCAGGCCAGCTGGGAAATACGAGTTGTATTTGATCTGCTCTTAAAAACGTAAAAGCCAACAGACCAGTTTCACACCCACTGCTCACACATACATGTATGCAAATGGCATTTTAAATGGGCGCTTGGCCAATCAGATGTGGCCACCATGACCTGCCTGCTTCCTGGCGGCCTGTGTCTGGGGACTCTGGATGTACGGTCCTGAGCACAGGAAAAATCCAGTCACTCTCGTCTTCATTCCTCTCAGCCTGTGTTATCAAGACAAAGACAAACGGTCTTCATTATATGTGTTTCTGTAAAATTTTTCGGAAAAATTCGCCGTTGAAATTTTAGGGGCTCCCTTTCACTGTCTCTCAGAGGTCGGCCTGCGGAGGCTTTATCTAAACCAGGGCGTTCTGGCAAATGTGTATTCACGGAAGTATCTCCCTTCAGCCTCCTGAGCCGGTTCCAGCTGAGCCCGCAGCAGCAGGGGGCAGGGCCGGGGAGGGAGGGCAGGGGGAGGGCACAGGGCAAGGAGGAACCCTGCCAGGCCCTGGGCCCAGGGTCCCTGGGACTGAGTCCTGGCAGAGAGGGGGGAGGGGAGCACACAGAGGTGTTTGAAAAGGAGCAGCAATGCCCGGCAGGCAGGGGTCAGTGGTGGAGTGTCAACCTATGAACCGAGAGGTCACGGTTCCATTCCCGGTCAGGCTGTGGGCTCGATCCCCAGTGTGGGGCGTGCAGGAGGTGGCAGGTCAGTGATTCCCTCTTGCCATTGATGTTTCTATCTCTTCCTCCCTCTCTTAAATCGGTAAAATATTTTTTTTATTTTAAATTAATTTTTTTAATTTTTATTTTTTAAAATATATTTTATTGATTTTTTTACAGAGAGGAAGGGAGAGGGGTAGAGAGCTAGAAACATCGATGAGAGAGAGACATTGATCAGCCGCCTCCTGCACATTCTGGGGATGTGCCCGCAACCAAGGTACATGCCCCCGACCGGAATCCAACCTGGGACTCTTCAGTCTGTAGGCGGACGCTCTACCCACTGAGCCAACCCGGTTAAGGGCAAATTATTTTTTAAAGCAAAGGAACAGTGGTGATGAAAGAGAGAAAAAGAAAGGAAGGAAAGAAGGAAGGAAGGAGATGCCACAGTAGCGTTTTGGGTGAATCTCGGGGCTTTCCCTAAGGCCGCTGGGGCTGGAGGAAAATCACCTGGTGTGAGAAGCCCCGCCTCTGCCCTTTAAAGTGAGGCATGGGTTACCATATGGAGGTGCAGCCCACAACTTCCCGGGGCCAGCTTCAGGGGCTGTGCCCCCCCCCACCTCACCCCCGTGCCCTGTGGAGGCTGGCAGGGTTCAGCTGGGCAGGGCAGGGAAGGCCGGGGAGGGAGGGAGAGGGAGGAGGAGGAAGGCAGAGGCCTGGGTGGCCCTGGCCCCTGTCCAGGCTGCGGGAGGGAACAGGGAAGTGGCCGGTGCCAGTGTGGGACACGGGGAAATACCCGTCGTCCCTCCGGGCATTAACTGTTCCCTTATCGTAATGATCCCTTCAGTGGCCACTCCGGGTGACAGGCCCAGTGACTGGCATTCCCACCAGGAAGCAGCTGACTTGCCCGCGGTTAAAAGCCTTGGATCCCACCCAAAGGCAAGAGGGCACACTCCGCTCCCGCTGGCACAGCTCCCGGCTCCCGGGACTCCGTGCTGAGCCCATAGAAATGTCCCTGTGCCCTCTCTGTGCCCGGGTCCTGGGGTCCTGGCGGGCCTGGCCGTGTCCAGCAGGCGCAGGCTGGGGGTTCGGCTTTGCTGAGCCCCCGACTGGCCAGCCACTACCTCGGGGTAGGATGACCCCTCGCCACACAGGGCCTTGCTAGGGACGTGCTGCTGGCATCCTTAATGACAAGTGGCTTTTGTTTTGATCACAGGACACTCACTAGGGAGGGGTCCCAGGAATATGCATTTGCGCTCAGAAGCTGTTCTGCACAGTTTTCAAGGGAGAGACCCTGCAGCCTGGAGCCTCCCCGCTGAGCCCCAGGCCTTGGGGACCGCACAGCCCTGGCTCACTCAGGGCGACAGAAGCCACTGGCTCAGCCCTCCCTTTGGCAGGTGGCTCGGGGGAGGCGCTCGGCTCCGGGGCCACCGGGAGGGGGCGCTGCTGGCTGCTGTGCGCTCCGGGAGCCTGGCTCAGAGCGGGGAAAACCCTCTCCCTGGCGATGTCTCTCTCGAGCGCCCTCTACCGGCCACGCGCACCGGCAGGACAGCCGGCGAAGGGAGAGGATGTCAGGGGCCCATCTCAATGTTAATGTCACAGAACTGGCCAGGAAGCGTGACTTTGCAGTGGAGGGCAATACATCCACACAGTCCCCAGGCCCCGGACAGGCACCCGGAGGCCTGCTCTGGGGCAGGGACTGTGAGCTTTCTTCTTTTTTTAAAAAAATATATATATTTTATTGATTTTTCATAGAGAGGAAGGGAGAGGGATAGAGAGAGTTAGAAACATGGATGAGAGCAGTGGTTCTCAACCTTCCTAAGGCCGCGACCCTTGCATACAGTTCCTCATGTGGTGGTGACCCCCAACCATGAAATGTTGCTACTGTTGTGCATCGTGACGTAAATATCTGCATTTTATCGCTTCTCGGCCTTTTGGCTAAGATCAAGTGTAGTATCTGTTCTTATCAGTTTAAATATCTGCATTTTCCGATGGTCTTAGGTGACCCCTGCTAGAGGGTCATTCAACTCCCAAAGAGGTCGAGACCCACAGGTTGAGAACCACTGGATGAGAGACATCGATGGGCCACCTCCCGCACGTCCCCTACTGGGGATGTGCCCGCAAACCAAGGTACATGCCCCTGACCGGAATCGAACCTGGGACCTTTCAGTCCACCGCTCTATCCACTGAGCCAAACTGGTTTCGGCTGTGCTTTCTTCTGTTTGTTTCCACGTACCGAGTATTTGCTATTTGCACTCCCGTCCTAAGCCCTGAAGGGTACACACTCATGCAATCTTCACAGCAGCGCTGTAAAGGCGTGCTATTCCCCACCCCTAATATGACAGACAAAGAAGCAGAGACACAGAGAATTCAGTCACTCAGCGAGGGTGTGGCAGAGTCAGGAAGCGAACCTGGCTGGCCCTCTCCACGTGCCCAACCGTGCAGTCCCGCCTCTCAGGGTGACTATCTCTGCAGCCCGAGTCACCCACCCACTCTGCACCCGCCCTGGCCACTCCAGTGTCCCTGCTGCGGGAAGGGCTGAGGGCCCGGTGGCTTCATATGAAGGAAAAGAAAAACCCTCAGCCCTCCCCACGACCCAAACATGGTCCCGGGTTCCAGAAAGCGTGCCAGGGAGGACTTGGCCCGTATTCGGGCCTGGCATTTCATGCACCGTGGCTCGGAGAGTCCTTCCTGCCTGCCCTGTGACAGCAGAGGACACCTTTGTTTGTAGGCATCCATGGGTGACATGTGAAGGCATGACGTCCACTAGAACGGGGAAGTGTAGCTCTACCCAACCGCGTTCGGCTCATGGTGTTTGTTTACACACTGCTTCTTCAACTGCAGTCAGAGGCTTGAGACACGGCCCAGCCAAGCGAACCTTCTCCTTGTGTCTTCTTGACCTGGGGCGTCCTTTCTCCAGCAATGGCGGGTGTCTTTGCCTTGTTTCCATGTTGCTGTGCCCTTTGTACCAGAGCGTTTCCCATAAGCCCCCGACTGAGACCATCGCTGCAGCCCTGGGGACCACACCTGACTAGCAAGAGAGTGTGCGATACATCCAGTGGGAGGTCTCTTTAAATCAGGAGTCAGATGCCTGACGGTAGCTTCGGGGGGGCCTTCTATTCCGGGGAGGCCTGATGTTTGGGGGAGGCCTTTTAATCGGGGAGGTCTTATTTTCGGGGGGATGCCTTCTGTGACTGCAAGAGGCAAAACTGTAAGTAGGTCTTATTTTCGGGGGATGTCTTACTTTCGGGGAAATGGGGTAACAGCAGACTCTGTGCTGTGGGGTGGGTGGAGAGATGTCCTGAGGGAGACTTAAAGGTCAGTCACAGAGACCCTTCATTTTACCTATGGGAGGGCCGGGAAGCGCCGGGTCCTGTGGGACCACAGGTTCATGGGCAAACACCGGGAGGAAAGAGGCACCTGGGAGCTCAGTCGGCCTGGAGCCGATGAACGAGGTCTTGCACGTGGGCAGTGCAGGAGGGAGGCAAAGGGAGAGGCGAATCCGAGGGTCACGGAAGCAAAACTTCCAGGGGTTTGTGGTGGGCCGTGGGGTGCAGGCAGTCGGAATGCCGCGCGGGTTTTGGCGTGGGTGACTGTACATGAGGGGTAACCGGGATGAGGCAAGGCGCGAAGTTCAAGCAGCAGCAGGAGAGGATGTTCCATTGAGTATGGAGTCAGGAGAGGCGGTGAGACAGCCACGCGCATGTCTGCCGCAGTTGGGTATATGTCAGGTCTTGGGGTAGAGGTTGAAGTAGACAGAGATATGTTGGAGTCGCTGACAAAGCTTGAGAAGATGTAGATGGGGGGGAAAGTAGGAAGTCGTGGATGGAGCTTTGAGAAATGCTCCTTATTGAGGAGCGGATCGAGGAGAGGGGACACGCCGGCAGATGCTACCTACGGAGACGGCCTGGTCTGGAATTCACAGGCCGCGACCTTATGCTGTTCTGTCCCTCCCCTCCCACCGCCAACTTTGGTCTTGCCTGACAGTCATGACAGGGTTTCTCCCATGATTCCCCAGCCCAAATATTCTTTTTTTTAAAATATATTTTTATTGGTTTTTTTTTTACAACAAGCAAAGATCTGAGGTTTGTTGGGAGACTTGATGAGAGAGAGACATTGATCAGCTGCTTTCTGCATACCTCCTACTGGGGATGCGCCCGCAACCAAGATACATGACCCTGACCGCAATGGAACTGGGGACCCTTCAGTCTGCAGACCGACGCTCTATCCACTGAGCCAAACTGATTTGGGCCCAAAATATTCTTGATAATTCTGAAGTTGTGGGTCGCAGAGAAGAGTCCTTTCCCTCTAAGAACTGGGGCGAGGTGGGTTGGTAGGGCAGAGAGGCTGGTCTCCCCCAGGCTCAGAGGCCCCACTTGCTGGGCAGGTGCTGCTGGCCCACTCCCTGCCCTCGGTGCTCGCCTGCGCCCCCCAGAGAACTGGCCTTAGCCAGCAGGGGCTGCTCTCATAGTCACCTGTTGAGGAGATTCCAGGTAGAACTGTTGGGCTGATGCTCTGGAATGTCCTTCCCAAAGCAAAGGGGCATCTCCCGAGAGCTGGTGGGGTGAGTATGAAGGGGATCGAGCCTCCCTACAAACCGCAGATCTTTGCTTGTTCACACCTTGGGCCCCGCTGCTTTCTCAAGCCCGCTCTGCGAGACCTCTCTCTTATTTTCTTTCTTTCTTTTTTTTAAAATATATTTTATTGATTTTTCACAGAGAGGAAGGGAGAGGGATAGAAAGTTAGTAACATCGATGAGAGAGAGGCGTCGATCAGCTGCCTCCTGCAGGCCCCCTACTGGGGATGTGCCCGCAACCAATGTACGTGCCCCTGACCGGAATTGAACCTGGGACCTTTCGGTCCGCAGGCCGACGTTCTATCCACTGAGCCACACTGGTTTTGGCTTTCTTATTTTCTCATATGTCCCTCTCGGGAACCCCTACTGCCTCAGACAGGCCTGTGTGATCTCCTGTTTTAGGACAAAAGCAGGTTCTTTCCTTGGGGTTCCTGGCCTCTGCAGTGGTGGCAGTCAAGGTGGCCTTTGGAGGAAGGCTTAGCTTCCCTGATTCCTGACTAGCTTGCTTCCACAAACGGGTAAACGCATCATATGAGTAAAAACGATGTCAGTGCAGAAGAAACGTCAGCTAGTTCCTTTTTCAACTTGATTGGCTCTGCTAAATCTCTCCGGTGTGGAAATCAGAGGAAGTTGCTGACCTTTCTTTAAAAAATGGAAATATTGGGCCAAAACCAGTTTGGCTCAGTGGATGGAGCGTCGGCCTGCGGACTGAAAGGTCCCGGGTTCGGTTCCATTCAAGGGCATGTACCTTGGTTGCAGGCACATCCCCAGTAGGGGGCGTGCAGGAGGAGGCTGATGTGCAAGAGGCACCTGATCGGTGTTTCTCTCTCATCGATGTTTCTAACTCTCTTTCCCTCTCTCTTCCTCTCTGTAAAAAAAATCAATAAAAATATACAGTGGTACCTTGAGATACGAGTGCCCTAACATACGAGATTTTTGAGATACGAGCTGTCGAGCGAGCGATTTTTGCTTTGAAATACGAGCAACATTTGAAATAGGAGTAATCGCGAGGATCAGCCAGCTGCACACGACCCACCAGTTGACTGCGACTTGAGCATCTCATAGTTTCCCACGCCTCAAGGTTACGGAACAAATTAAACTCGTATCTCGAGGTACCACTATATTTAAAAAAATGAAAATATTCGGACGGAAGACTGCACGAATAAGCCTCTAGGGGGCGACATTGTCCAAAGGAACCTTCCCATGGCCCTCGGGCCCAGCCCAAGCCACCCTGATCCCATTCTTCACGGCCTGACTCCTCAAGAACTTCCGAAGGATTCTGGCCTCACATGCATTTCGGAATCCCTCCTGAGGGCACCAGTCACATCCGCCAACATGACTATTTCTCGAATCCATGTCAGCACGCAGACAACTCAAACTCTTCAACACGCAGGGGTGCCAGGGACTCTGAAAGCCACCTCCTCTTTTATAGTTTCCTGGGTCACAAGCCGGCCGTGGCCTGTGTGTGAGCTCTTTGAAGCTGTAACTCTTTGTCTTCCTCCCTCTGTCATAGTGACTCACAGAGAAGAAGTCAGATACACATAGCTAGTGACACACTCTGTAAGGATTCACACAGTGATGCTTACATAGGAAGATGGACACATGGATAAACTCCCAAAATGGGAAGGATACTAGAACAGTTTGACTTGGTGAATAAGCAGCACAGCACACTAGAGGGGAAAAAAAACAATTCGTTTTAAGAAACAAATGTATTGCCCTAACCGGTGTGGCTCAGTGGATAGAGCGTCAGCCTGCTGACAGAAGGGTCCCAGGTTCGATTCCAGTCAAGAGCATGTACCTTGGTTGCGGGTACATCCGCAGTGGGAGGTGTGCAGGAGGCAGCTGATTGATGTTTCTCTCTCATCGATGTTTCTAGCTCTCTATCCCTCTTTCTTCCTCTCTGTAAAAAATCAATAAAATATATTTTTAAAAAAAGAAAGAAATGTATTAATAAATGTAAGGACAACCAATATGCTGTTCTCCTATAGCACTTTTTATAAGTTGAAATATAATTTGCATACTGTAAAACCCACCACTGAGTGGTCTTTAGTGCATTGGCTGCATTATGCAACCGTCACCTCTAATTCCAGCACATTCCATCGCCCCCAAAAGAGACCCTGTTCCCGTAAGCAGTCACTCCCCACCCCCTGATCCCAGCCCCTGAACCCCGCTAATCCCCTTTCTGTTGCTAAGGATCTGCCTGTTCTGGACACTTCCTATAAACGGAGTCCGGCAGTACGTGGCTCTTTGAATCTGGCTTCCGTCGCTGATAATCCCATCACACGGTGACCGCGCTGGTCCACGCGTCCGCTGTGCGGTGATTGCCTGTGTGACTGCCTCCCTCCCCTGAGGGCAGACAGCAGGCCGGGTTTATTCCCGAGGCAGCATTCAGGGCTGGCACAGAGCGGCCCTCGAGGCCTGTTTGCTGAACGGACGGTGCTTCTCCTCTTCCAGGGAACCTGGTTGGGTGGGGTGGCGTGTGCCTCAGACACTCCTTGCACCCACAACAGCTCGGAGAGGTCTCACTGGTTCTAGATGGAGAGGGAAGTGGGGAGATGCGTGTGGCATGAAGTCGCTTGCCCCGGGCGGTGCGAACATTCTTTCTTGGGCTGCCGCGGATCTGAGTGACACTCCCTGAGGACAGAAGTGGGGCTGAGCAGAACTTAATTGATTTGGCTTATGGGGGTGTATGTCAGCCACGTCTATTCATTTAAACGCATGGTTTCGTAGCCGTCGAAGACGTACATTTGTGTAAGAAATGTGCTAGCCACTTGGGGAAATGGGGAGCCTAGGAGAAGGGGGTGCGCCCGTGGCAGGCGGGAACTGCAGACACACAGGTCGAGGGGGTGGGATCTCCCTTTCCAGGGGTGTCGCCTTCGTGCTCTGACCTCTGGGTAAGATCAGCCCCTCCCAGCTTGACTTCCGCCGCCGTCTCTCCCCATTTCAGTCCATCCTGCTTATGGCTGCAACAGGGACTTCCCCAAACCCGTCTCCTTTCTCACATCTCAGTGGTCCCCATTTCATAAATGGTCCCCATTTTCCCCAAACCCGTCTCCTTTCTCACATCTCCAGTGGTCCCCATTTCATGAAGGGAAACCCCCCGAGACTGACGTTCAGGCTCCGGGGTGTGCCTTGTGCTCCCGTCACTCACCTTCCTCGCTGCTCCATGCAGACAGCGGTCTCTTTCTCTGCCCCCGGGCTGTCCAGGCTCAGGCCTCTGTGTTTGTGCAAAGTGTTACATGTGTCCCCTTCCCCCTCCTGGGCCCCTCCCAGCCTGGACCCTCCCACCCAGGCCTTCGTGGGCCCCTGGCCTTGCACTTGCTTTAGTCTGGATAAGTCTCCCTTTTCCTCCGCCCATTGAACCTTTCAGGATTCCGCAAAGTCCTTCCCACGTGGGGACTTTTAAACCTGCTCTAGGCCGAAACAGGTGTGGCTCAGTTGGTAGAGCCTCGGCCTATGGACTGAAGGGTCCCAGGTTCGATTCCGGTCAAGGGCATGTACCTTGATTGCGGGCACATCCCCAGTAGGGGGCGTGCAGGAGGCAGCTGATAGATGTTTCTCTCCCATCGATGTTTCTGACTCTCTATCCCTCTCCCTTCCTCTCTGTGGAAAATCAATAAAATATATTTTTAAAAATAAAATAAAATAAACCAGCTCCAGGGCCTACGTGCGGCTGGCTCTCTTCCGAACTGTGTCATCTTGCTTCTTCCATGTTTTATCAAGTCAGTCTGCCTCCCCAGCACATGGCTGATGGAGCGGCTTTCCTTCACTCGGTTTGTGTTTCATCTGCACTTAGTTTTATCCCCCCCCCCCGCCCCCTCCCGAGAAATCACTGCACGTTCTGGAAGGCAGAGCCGGGGCCTGCTCTGGCCTGCAGCCAAAGCCACCCATCGGCCCCTTGCTCAAGCGGATTAACATTCTGTTTCTCCAGAGTCTTTTTTTTTTTTAATACATTTTTATTGATTTCCCAGAGGAAGGAAGAAGGAGAGAGAGAAACATCAATGGTGAGAGAGAAGCATGGATCGCCTGCCTCCTGCACCCCCCGCCCCGGGGATCAGACTCACAGCCCAGACCTGTGCCCCGCCGACAGGGAGTGGAGTCGTGACCCCCTGGCCCAGAGGCCAGCGCTCCACCCCCGGGCCGCACAGCCACCTCTCTGGGGCCTCCCCACACTCTCCCAGCTGAGAGGTGCCCTCTCCCTCCCTGTCCCCCCCGCAGCCATCCTGCCGCTGGCCTCCAGCTGCTGCACGGCCGTGTCCCGCCACGTGCCCCGGCGGCTGCTGGACAGAGTGAGCGCCTGTCGCATCCAGAGAGCCGACGGGGACTGTGACTTGGCGGCCGTCATGTGAGTGCCCTCCTCGGGGGTGGAGCGTGGGGACCGCCCGGGGTCAGCGTCCCCTCCTTCCTTCTGGCCGTGACCTTCTCCCGGCCCCTTCTGCAGCCTCCACGTCAGGCACCGGAGGATCTGCGTCAGCCCGCACAGCCACGTGCTGAGGCAGTGGATGAGGAGGCCGGCGGCCAGGAAACATGGCCACGGCCACGTGTGCCACGTGAAGAAGCAGCACGGCAAGCGGCACAGCCACGGGCCACATGCGGGGACACCGGACCCGCGGCCCCCCAGCTCCGTGCCAGCGAACCCGTGAACAGGTGCCTGCCGGGGGGCTGGCCAGGGCTGGGCGTACATCGACCGTGGGGATTTTCCTCTTGGAAGCCAGCCGGGCAGACAAAGTTCAATGATATGCATGCAAAGGTAGCCCGTGATGCCCTCCCTGAGAAATGAAGTGAAAAGATCATGAAAGACTTCAGATAATACATTTTTTTAAAAATATTTTTTTATTGATTTTTTTACAGAGAGGAAGAGAGAGAGATAGAAAGTCAGAAACATCGATGAGAGAGAGACATCAACCAGCCGCCCCCTGCACGCCCCACAGTGGAGATGTGTCCGCAACCAAGGTACATGCCCCCGACCAGAATCGAACCTGGGACCTTTCAGTCCACAAGCCGACGCTCTATTCACTGAGCCAAACAGGTTTCGGCTCAGATAATATTTTAAGAGCGCAGCAAATAGATACAACTTCATCAACTTTTTAAAAAATATATATTTTATTGATTTTTTTACAGAGAGCAAGGGAGAGGGATAGTTAGAAACATCGATGAGAGAGAAATATCGATCAGCTGCCTCCTACACACCTCCCACTGGGGATGTGCCCACAACCAAGGTACATGTCCTTGATCAGAATCGAACTCGGGACACAAACACACACACACACAGTCTGCAGGCCAATGCTCTATCCACTGAGCTAAACCAGTTTCGGCTTCCTCAACTTTTTAAAAATACATATTTTATAGATTTTTTTTTTTTTTTACAGAGAGCAAGGGAGAGGGATAGTTAGAAACATCGGTGAGAGAGAAATATCCATCAGCTGCCTCCTACACCTCTCCCACTGGGGATGTGCCCACAACCAAGGTACATGCCCTTCACTGGAATCGATCCCTGGACCCTTCAGCTACAGGCCGATGCTCTATCTACCGAGCCAAACCGGTTAGGGCTTCTTCAACTTTTTTACTGTAAAGTTTTCCAAACCTACAGAGAAGTTGAAAGAATGGTAATATGAATCCCTGTATACCTGTCATCTAGATGAATCATTGTTAATATTTTGCCATCTTTGTTTTCCTCTCTCTCTTTTTGAGTGTGTGTATAAAACATTCTATATATAAATATATAAGTTTCTTTGTAAACCACTGGAAAATAAGTTACAAACAGCATGATACGTCACTCCTAAATTTATTTTTACTGGTACAACTTGGCATCCCTCAAAAATAAAGCCATTTCCTATATGATCACATTATCAGCTTTATATATTTCACATTCAATGCCTCGTTTGAATAACCGCCGTTGAAAATTACCGATGGATAATTTGATGCTGGGAAAAAAAAGGTCTGCTTTGCTCCAGGAGCCATCTGCCCCTGAAGTCAGTTCTCATGGCTCTCGCGGAAGGAAGGGTCTGGAATTGGGTCCCAGGCCGGATGCTCTTACTCTCCCTAAACCAGAGCCCACGCCTTGTAACTCCGACCACCCTTCCCTCACTGGGGTGGGCCCACCTTTGTCCCCCTTGTCCACAGAAGCTTCGGGAGGCAGAGCCAGACCTGGTTTCATCACCAGCCATGAGACGTGAGGAGCGTGTGTCCACTGGGCAGGGGTCTGGTGTCCTGTGCCGCCCGTCCCCGCAGTGTGTGGCCAGGGTGACTGGGAGGTGAGAAGGGACACGTAGGTGCTGAGCCTGGCGTGGTCTCAAGTACCAGCAAGCAGCCTTTGGCTACCACACCTCATCAGCACCAACGTAGCGGGTCATTTGTTTGCTCTCACCACTGATCCTGTGAGCTTAGTATGGTTCCCTCCGCTGTTTGGATCAATACCTCAGAGGCGCTAAAGAATCTGCCCAAGGTCACACGGTAAGTGGCAGGGAGAAGCCTTGTGCCCAGGTCCCCAGGCCGTTCCTGCTCTCTGCTCAGCTCTGGCAGGGGCCCGGCAAAGTGTGGACACACGGGTGGGGCAGAGGGAGAGGCGTTCGGATAAAGATCTGCACACGGAGTACTTCTCAAAGGGCCAGAGGGTGCCTGCGGTCAGCGTTACCTGCACCTGGAGGTAAGCAAGCTGCTACAGCCAGTGCTGGTGTTGCTACAGGAGGAGCTGGTGTTGTTACAGGAGGTGTTGGTGCTATTACAGGTGTGTTGGTGCTGCTACAGGCTTGTTGATGCTGTTACAGGCGTGTTGATGCTGTTACAGGCGTGTTGGTGCTGATACAGGCGGTGCCCTCTCCAGAGATGAAAGCAGGCCCCACCCTGGTTTTTTGAATTTCCCAATGTGAGGCCGTGGAGAACGTTGCACGCCACCTGTCACCTTTGCATTGCCAATCTGCCTCACCAGCTTCTTCTTTCAATTAAAGACAGATTGTGTGAAAAAAATCCACCTTCTTCCACCCAACCCCGTCGTGCATTTTATTGGGATAATCCGGTCACACAGGGGAACTGAGAAAACGGTCCATGATGTCCTCGTTGGTTCAGGCCGCACCACAAACTCCGGAGATGGGCAGCTGGGAAACAGCGGGCATTCATTTCTCGCCGTTCTGAGGGCTGCACGTCCATGGTCGTGGGCTCGGCAGGTTCGGGATGAGCTCAGTGTGGTGAACAGGGAAGCTGGATAAGGGCTGTCTGTCAGGATTCTTGTCCGTGTCTCTTGGCTTTCAGCGAGAGGGATGGTTAGGGGCCTGGGGTGCGGTCGGCAGGTGTCATGTGACCCAGGAGAGCTGCCTCTGTGGAACCCAAGCATGAGCGCCTCAAGCTGGTCTGAGGCCCTGGGTCCGTAGGCACGGTCCCCCGTGTCCCGTTATCCTGGGCAAAGCGCAGGCGGGCAGAAGCCATGTCCAATGTGCTCCCACCAACTTCCTGGTGCCTCATCCCCACGCCTGGTCCATGGCAGGCGCTCAGTGAGTCTCTGAGGGTAAAAGCTGCTCACAAAGAACATGGAATCTGCCCAAACCGGTTTGGCTCCGTGGATAGAGCATCGGCCTGCGGACTGAAAGGTCCCAGGTTCGATTCCGGTCAAGGGCGTGTACCTTGGTTGCGGGCACATCCCCAGTTGGAGATGTGCAGGAGGCAGCTGATCGATGTCTCTCTCTCATTGATGTTTCTAACTCTCTATCCCTCTCCCTTCCTCTCTGTAAAAAAATCAATAAAATATATTAAAAAACAAAACAGGGAATCTGGTATTCAGTAGCCACACCCGTGGTTGCAAGCACAGCGACAGGGCTGTTAGACACGAATCTGTCTCTCTAACCCAGTGGTTCTCAAACCTTCCTAAGGCCGAGACCCTTGCATACAGTTCCTCATGTGGTGGTGACCCCCAACCATGAAATGTTGCTACTGTGATGCATCGTGATGTAAATATCTACATTTTCTGATGGTCTTAGGAGACCCCTGTGAAAGGGTCGTTCGACCCCCAAAGGGGTCGTGACCCACAGGTTGAGAACCTCTGCTCTAATGGGTGTTCGGAGAGCTTGGGACGGAGCTTTTAGACTCTTCAAGTGGAGGAGATAGAAAGGACATATTCTTGTTTCGGGGAACAGAGGTAGGCTGATTTGCAATGCATTCATTACTTGGAAAACAGAAGAAACGTGACTGTGTCCATACCCGAAGGCGGCGGAGCAGGAGAAGGCAGGCCGGAGAGTCACAGCGTGTAGATGGAAGGTGAGGACGGGGAGCTGTGACTCTGCAAGGACAGGCCTGACAGGCTGTGGTCACCGGGTGTGGCCCGTCATACAGTCACCTCCTTTCTTCACCTTTTTATGTGAGAAGTAGCTCCTCGATCCCAAATGGGCGCAGGTCGCTTGCGAGGGACAAAAGGAGAAACGTGGCACTTACAATTCCCCAACGGAAGTTTCCAAACCAGGCAGGTCTCCCCGTGTTTCAGGTGGGGAAATCCAAGGAGTGAAGAAAGAACAGTCTACGGAGGGAATGGGCTCACAGTGACTGGCATGTAAATAACTGAATAAAATATTTGTTTTAAGAGCCTGTTATAAATTTTCATGGCATTAGCACCTGTTACACACACACACACACACACACACACACACACACACACACCCCTTTAAAACTGTAAGTGAACCTGTTTTTTTATTTTTATTTTTATTTTTTAAAATATATTTTATTAATTTTTTACAGAGAGGAAGGGAAAGGAATAGAGAGTTAGAAACATCGATGAGAGAGAGACATTGATCAGCTGCCTCTTGCACGCCCCCTACTGAGGATGTGCCCGCAACCAAGGTACATGCCCCTGACCGGAATCGAACCTGGGACCCTTAAGTCCACAGGCCGACGCTCTATCCACCGAGCCAAACCGGTTTCAGCTGAACCTGTTTTTTTGTTTTTTTTTTAAATAAGCTAACCCTTCCTGAAAACTCTTGCTATTCCATTTATTTTTATAAATGGAAAGCAACTGTAAGTGAAGTGGGTTGAGTTTCTTATTTAAGGAAATTTCTCCCAAAAGCCTTTTGATAAAGCGGACATTATTGTTGACATTCGATTTTCGGTCTGGGCTGCGTTTGTGGCGGGAAAAACACGGGTCCCTCTGCTCTGAGAGCCCTTCACTGCAATCCCTGTGAACAGTGTTGGTTGGTTGAGCTGCAAGCGGAGAGGGGAAAAGCTGATTCCAAAGACTGCTGTTGTGGGGTCAGAGAAGGAGACAGGACGGCAGGAGAATGGCTGGCCCTGGCCGGGTGGCTCAGTTGATTGAGCAGCATCTGGTGGGATTCCCCGTCAGGGCACAGGCCTGCTTGTGGGCTTGATCCCCATAGGGGGGGGTCATGCAGGAGGCAACTGACATTTCTCCTCACCTCTCTGTCTAAAATCAAGTTTTTTAAAAAATCATATTTTAAAAAAGAGGAATCACCTGTCTCTCAGGAGAACTGTGAGAAATATTCCACCCACGAGCCCACAACCCGGGCACGTGGCCCCACCAGTGGTTCTGGAGCTCGAGGAAGAGGCGCCAAGCCTGTGAACCTGGGAGGCCTCTAGAAGCCGGAAAGGGCGAGGAAACGGAGGGTCCCCCAAACGGAGCCGGAACCTCCTGGCCGCTGGGACTGAGCCCAGTGAGACTCACTTCAGGCTTCAGCCCTCCAGCACTTTAAGATAATAAATGCCTGTTGTTTTAAATCATTAAAAAAAAAGGAGGGGGGAGGGCAGTTGAGGGCTAGAAGGCGTCAATGAGGAAAAAAGGGAATACCTGCCACACTTTCAACAATAATATTTTATTTATTTGTTTGTTTGTTTGTTTTAGATATATTTTATTGATTTTGTACAGAGAGGAAGAGAGAGGGATAGAAAATTAGAAACATCGATGAGAGAGAAACATCTATCAGCCGCCTCCTACATGCCCCCTACTGGAGATGTGCCCACAACCAAGGTACATGCCCTTGACCGAAATCGAACCTGGGACCTTTCAGTCCGCAGGCTGATGCTCTATCCACTAAGCCAAACCGGTTTTGGCAACAATAACGATTTTTTTAAAAAAGATCGTGCAGCCGAGACCGGTTTGGCTCAGTGGATAGAGCGTCGGCCTGCGGACTGAGAGGTCCCAGATTCGATTCCGGTCAATGGCATGTATCCTGGTTGCAGGCACATCTCCACTGTGGGGCGTGCAGGAGGCGGCTGATCGATGTCTCTCATCGATGTTTCTGACTTTCTATCCCTCTCCCTTCCTCTCTGTAGAAAATCAATAAAGTATATTTAAAAAAAAAAAAAAGATGGTGCAGAGCGGTCACTGTGCTTGCCACGTGAGATGCTCAGTCAGGATGATGCTGTTTTGGGGATGGCTGTCCCCTGGTTTGTTAAAGGGAGGCCAGTCTCTGCGAGGAAAGGCCTTCTCTTCAACTCGACTTGCACCCTGACTCCAAGCCCTTGCGCCCCCTTAGACAATGCAGCCCGGCCTGGTGGGATCTCCAACAGTGGGGGGAGGACCGGCCTGGTGCTTTATAGAAAAGCGAGCTAAGGGCAGAGCAGTGTCCTCAGCCAGCCGGACGGTGACACTGGGGCTGTCGCCGACAGAACAGAGGGCGTCTGTGCTCCTGGCAGCAGCTCCGTGGGGGTCGTGGGGAGCAGAGGTGGCACCGGCAGCAGAAAGCAGGCCCGAACAGACAGGACACTCAGTGGTCCCCAAGCACCAGGGAGCCACGCCCTGGGCCCTGGGCGGAGAGAGGGGGGAGGGACTCACATTGAAGCGAGGGAACACCTGCCCATTGGTGGTGGGATTACAAGAGGTCTGAGCCGAGGTCAGAATCACGTGCCCCCATCTCTGAGCCTCACGTGCTGTTTGTTTCGAAGCCTGGAAATCACTGCCGATTTAGGACTGGACTTGACCGGAGAGAGTCTAGAAAAGGTCAAGAGCCTCCCTCCCCTGGCCTTTCTTCCTTCCTTTCTTTTTTAATCACTAGGACCTCTGAGACCTGGGCTGGGGGTGGGGAAGTTAGAGAGAGATCACAGGGGCAAGAGATAAAGTCTAGCTACAGCTACCCTGTTTCCCCGAAAATAAGACAGTGTCTTCTATCAATGTTTGCGCCCAAAGAGGCGCTAGGTCTTATTTTCAGGGGATGTCTTATTTCTCCATGAAGAAGAATACAGTACATGTTGATTGTTGAACCAAAAAAAAAAGAGGAAATTTTATCACAAACCAGCTCACTGATTGGCCGCAGCCGGAGCTGTTCAGGCAGGGCGAGGTCTCTTTAAATCAGGAGTCAGGAGCCTTCTATTCCTGGGAGGCCTTATGTTCGGGGGAGGCCTTATGATGGGGGAGGTCTTATTTTCAGGGTGATGCCTGATATTCCAGCAAGAGGCAAAACTGGAAGTAAGTCTTATTTTCGGGGGATGTCTTACTTTCTGGGAAACGGGGTATTTGAAATGGGGAGATAACTTGGGGAGTCTCATGGTGTTTTTATTTGTGTTTTGGTTTCATTTCCTTCTGCTCCCACCTGCCACCACACCTGCTTTCTTTCTTTCTTTCTTTCTTTTTAATATATTGTATTGATTTTTTACAGAGAGGAAGGGAGAGGGATGGAGTTAGAAACATTGATGAGAGAGAAACATCAATCAGCTGCCTCCTGCACGCCCCCTACTGGGGATGTACCTGCAACCAAGATACATGCCTTTGACCGGAATCGAACCTGGGACCTTTCAGTCTGCAGGCTGATGCTCTATCCACTGAGCCAAACCGGTTTCAGCCACACCTGCTTTCAATGACCCTAATTCTTACTGGCGTTGCTGTCACCCACCTCAGGAGTGGTGTTGAAGAAATGGTTCTTCACTCACTAGATCTTCCCTCTCTCAGAAATCCCCCTCTTGAAGGAAGTGCCTTCAATTTCTCTTCTCGCCCTTCATTTGCTCCCACGTCGCCTGCTGTTGTCCAAGGGCCTGTGACCAGGTTTCCTGCTTCCGGATTGGGTGCAGTTTGAACGGCATGCTGCCCCCAGCAGGGCGAGCGAGGGCAGGAGAGGGCTGCCTATTCACCGTCCTCCCAGCAACTCAGTCTTTGTCCCTCAGAATAGCACATCTTCCTTCTTGGAGCAAAGCTACTTAATTTTAAATATATATATATATATATATATATATATATATATATATATATATATATATATATATATATATATTTTACTGATTTCTTACAGAGAGGAAGGGAGAGGGACAGAGACCTAGAAACATCGATGAGAGAGATACATCGATCAGCTGCCTTCTGCACGCCCCCCATTGGAGATATGCCCGCCACCAAGGCACATGCCCCTGACCGGAATCGAACCTGGGACCTTTCAGTCCGCAGGCCGACACTCTATCCACTGAGCCAAACTGGTCCCGGCAAGACTACTTATTTGAGGAACAAACCAATCTTCCCACATTAGGCACGAAAACAATCTTAGAATTTAAGCACATAGTAGGAACTCTGAAGATCCTCTCACCCCACCCTCTCCTGTGGACGATGAAGAGAATGCGGGCTAGAAAAACCGAGGTTAACAAGGTTAAGCTCAAAGCCACGTGTCCCGATTCAGAGGCCATATGTGCAGCTCCTTCACCAAATTGTTTTTAAAAGCGTATTTTTACTGATTTCAGAGACAAAGGGAGAGGGAGAGATAGAAACATCACTGCCGAGAGAGAATCGTGGATCGGCTGCCTCCTGCACATTCCCTCCTGGAGCGAGACCACAACCCGGGCAAGTGGCCCCACCAGGAATCGAACCGTGACCTCCTGGTTGATAGGTCAATGCTCAACCACTGAGCCACACCAGCTGAGCCGTAGGGAAATAATAATGATCCAGGTCAAAGACATTTATTTCAGAAAACAGTTATTAAGGGTCCACTTAGGACAAAGCAGTGTGTTAGATGCTGGAGGCCAGAGAAACATGAACTTTTTCCCATCCACAATATGGATTAAGCATATATTGACCTTTGCCTCCTCGTGAAAACTGACTAACATGATCATACATGGATTTTCTAAAAAGCCATCAATCCATAAAGATAGGAAACCTAGAATAAGAGACAGCAGGAACAGACTTTTGTTAGGAAGGAAATGGAGTGAAAAGAACCTCTCCGTACCCCCTGAATATATAACCAGTTATCTGAAGGGAAGTATTCTTCATCAGCGGCATCAACCTCTGAGCCAGGAGGTCAAGGTTCAATTCCCAGTCAGAGCATAGGCGGGCTAGGGGGCGTGCAGGAGGCAGCTGATCAGCTGATCAATGATTCTTTCTACTCATTTATTTTTCCAGTCTCTCTCTTCCTCTCCCTTCCTTTCTGAATCAATACAGATATACAGTGGTACCTCAAGATACGAGTTTAATTCGTTCCGTTAACTTGAGGCCTGGGAAACTATGAGACGCTCAAGTCTCGGTAAACTGGTGGGTCGTATGCAGCTGGCGGATCCTCGCGATGACTCCTATCTCAAATGTTGCTCGTATTTCAAAGCAAAAATCGCTCGCTCAACGGCTCATATCTCAAAAATCTCGTATGTTAGGGCACTCGTATCTCGAGGTACCACTGTATTCTTAAAATATAAATTCCTGGGTGTTTTCTCTTTCCTGGTTGGATCCAGACTGACATTGGATAGGGGGGAAAAAGAGCAAAACAGACATGTTCCACTTTTACAGTTTTGCTCTGAAAGCACATGTGGAACAATGTGTATAAATCTGCCAGGAGTGTGAGGGGCCATAAATAGAAAAGTCCTCTTCTCTTGTCAGGTTCTGGAACAGTTGTGGGCTGAGATTGAAGTATCGCCTTTGAAAGCCAAGGTAAAGGACCTGGTGTGGGTGTGTGGAATCTGTGGGCTTCCTCACTCTGCCTCCAGAATCACAGCTCAGCCTCCCAGGCACAGGCCACGGGTGGCCAGAGGCCTAGGTCACTTCTTTTTTAAAAAAAATATATTTCATTGAGTTTTTACTGAGAGGAAGGGAGAAGGATAGACAGTCAGAAACATCGATGAAAGAGACATCGATCAGCTGCCTCCTACACGCCCCCTACTGGGGATGGGCAGCAACCAAGGTACATGCCCTTGATTGGAATCGAACCTGGGACCTTTCAGTCCTCAGACTGACGCTCTCTCCACTGAGCCAAACCGGCGCTAAGTCACTTCTTTCTCCCAGTGGAGATGGGATAAGAAAGCCCAAAGGAGGCCAGTCATATCACACCACCATGCCCTCCACACGCCTTCCCTCAACCTCAACAGGGTCTCGGCCATTTTAACCTTCTTTTTCTAGGTTTTGCAAGGACAAATTTACAAAAGACTCGGATGGAGAGGGTGAAGGGGTCAAATACAAGGGGATAAAGGGAGACTAGACTTTGGATAGTGAGCTTTGTCCAGCCCCGTAAAACACCCTAACTTCTCTTTCAGGTAAGTGTCAGCCACCCAGCAGTAAATATCAGCACGAAGCAGATTATTATTGTAGATCATGCAGGGAGAACAAAGGGTAAAATATTTAACTGCCACAGTGTTTGACTGTATTCTGCACAGTGAGAAAAACCCAAAGTCATTTTCAAGGTCCACCATTTCTTACTTCTTTTCAGTCGGGTCAAGTTTCTAAGCTTTCTAAATCTCTGTTTTCCTGCTACTGAAAAGAAAATAGGATTCTACTGAGTTCCCTATCTACCTACTCCACGGCTTCTGTGAGGATCAAATGAGATGAGGCACGGGAAAATGCTCCACAGACATTTGGTTAAAATGTTTGCACCTGGCTATAAAGCAAGTCATGTTCCTGGGCTGAAGAAACTCTAAGGAGGCTAGTCCTAGGGAGAGGAAGCCAAATGTTGCTTTGTGGGTGTCAGGTCGACAGTGCCATTTCTTTGTAAATGGCCAGTGTGTGTCACAGCAGCTCCTGCGTTGAGTGTCTGCCCCCCCTGGTGGTCAGTGCATGTCATAGCTACCCGTCGGAGGGACACTTAGCATATTAGCCTTTTATAGATACAGACTAGAGGCCTGGTGCACAGATTTGTGCATCTGTGGGTCCCTTGGCCTGGCCTGTTCCCTCTTGCAATCCAAGACCCCTCGGGGAATGTTGGAGGCCCCACGCACAGATTCGGCCCAATCCCTGCAGGCCAGGCCAAGGGACCCCCACTGGTGCACAAATCCATGCACCAGGCCAGTTTGGCCCAATTCCTGCAGGTGAGGCCGAGAGACTCCACCAGTGCACGAATCTGTGGACCAAGCCTCTAGTATGCATATCAGATCTTTGGTTAATCTCTTCCCGCCATCCCCCTCCCTGCTTCCCTCTGAGATTCATCCATCTGTTCCATGTTTCCATGCCTGTGAGTTGAGCATCTGCCCCCTGGTGGTGAGTGCACATCACAGCTACTGGTCAAACAGTCACACAGTAGGACACTTAGCATATTAGCCTTTTATATTTATAGATATTGATTTCAGAGAGGAAGGAAGAGGGAGAGAGAGATAGAAAGATTAATAATAAGGAGAGAGAATCACTGATTAGCTGCCTCCTGCACACCCCTCACTGGGGGACCAAGCCTACAACCCAGGCATGTGCCCTGACCAGGAATTACACAGTGACCTCCTGGTTCGTAGGTCAATGCTCAACCACTGAGCCATGCTTCCGGGCAACAATCACCTACACTTTTGATTGGCACCTGATTTGGGTTGGAGTGGGAGGCAGTCTTGTAGGACTGGGTCCTTATCCTGCGGGATCTGATGCTATCTCCTGGTAAGTCATGTCAGGACTGCGTTCAGTCGTGGGATGCCAGCTAGCATCAAAGAATTGCTTCACGTGTAGCACGCCCACGTCTGGCGTCAGAGGTCAGTCAGTGTTGCAGGAGAGCGCCGGGAGCAGAGGAGAAATGCAGGAGTGTGTTTCTCCTTAGGCCAGTGGTTCTCAACCTTCCTAAGGCCGCGACCCTTTAAGACAGCTCCTCATGTGGTGGTGACCCCCAACCATAAAATTATTTTTGTTGATACTTCATCACTGTCATTTTGCTGCTGTTATGAACTGTAATGTAAATATCTGATATGCAGGATGTATTTTCGTTGTTACAAATGGAACATAATTAAAGCATAGGGATTAATCACAAAAACAATATGTAATTATATATTGTGAAATATTTGTTTCTAATTACAAATAAATGAAATTTTGTCTTGAATCGTGGTGTAGCATGGGTAACATGTCATCTTCCTATGACAACTGTAAACTACATTGCTACACTTTGCTACACCGAGGAGCGGTGTGTTGGTTCCTAAGACCATGGGAAATAGGTGTTTTCCGATGGTCTTAGGCGACTCCTGTGAAAGGGTGGTTCGACCCCCAGAGGGGTCGCGACGCACAGGTTGAGAACCGCTGCCTTAGACCTCTGTCCTAGAAAGTAAGGTCTGTGGGGACAAGGAGTTGGCCTGTCTTGTCTCCTAACGTTGTAGGGTGGGAATCTAAGCAAGGAAGAAGCCTTTCGGAGAAAAATGCCGAAGCCAGGGAAACCATTTTTTGAAAAACGAAGAGCGTAGTAATAATAAATGACATCAACTGACTTCTTGGATCCAATTATCCTTGAAATAAAACCAACTGCCTAGCCCTAGCTGATAGAGCATCTGCCTGTGGACTGAAGGGTCCCGGGTTTGATTCCAGTCAAGGGCACATGCCCAGGTGGTGGGCTCTATTCCCAGTGGGAGGCGTGCAGGAGGCAGCCAATTGATGTGTCTCTCTCACATCGGTGTTTTTCTCTATCTCTCCCTCTCCCTTCCACTCGCTCTAGAAAATTAATGGGAAAAATATCGTCGAGTGAGGACTTAAAAAATAAATAAACACATAAAATAAAAACTGCCTTTCATGCATCCTCCCACAGGAGTGAGAGATGGGCAAGAGGAGGGGTGAGAGGTCAAACCCTAGAGGGGAGCAGTGTGGGAAACCACCGATTGTTGCAGCGTGAGTGCTGAGTCAGTGGGGTTTTCAATCAAGTTCACATTCAGCACTTTGCAGGAGGTGAGTGCTGGAGAGAGGAGGGTACCTCCCTGCGACCCAGCGGACCGCTTTGGAGAGGAACACTTGTCAATGTGCACGCAGGCAGGGAGGCCCCTCAGTTCCGGGTCGTGTGGAGATCTTTTTTTTTTTTCATTTTTAAAAAATATATTTTATTGATTTTTTACAGAGAGGAAGGAAGAGGGAGAGAGAGTTAGAAACATCGATGAGAGAGAGACATCGATCAGCTGCCTCCTGCACGCCTCCCACTGGGGATGTGCCCGCAACCAACATACATGCCCTTGACCGGAATCGAACCTGGGACCCTTGAGTCCACAGGCCGACACTCTATCCACTGAGCCAAACCGGTTTCGTCTCCTGTGGAGATCTTATAGAACAGCGGTTCTCAACCTGTGCGTCGAGACCCCTTTGGGGGTCGAACAACCCTTTCACAGGGGTCGCCTAAGACCAGTGAAAAACACCTATTTCCCATGGTCTTAGGAACCAACACACCGCTCCTCAGAGTAGCAAAGTGTAGCCATGTAGTTTACTGTTGTCCTAGGAAGACTGTTGCCCATGCTACACCACGATTCAAGACAAAATTTCATTTATTTGTCATTAGAAATAAATGTTTCACAATATATAATTACATATTGTTTTTGTGATTAATCCCTATGCTTTACTTATGTTCAACTTGTAACAATGAAAATACATTTTGCATATCAGATATTTACATTACAGTTCATAACAGTAGCAAGATGACAGCTATGAAGTAGCAACGGAAATAACTTTATGGTTGGGGGTCACCACCACATGAGGAGCTGTCTTAAAGGGTCGCGGCCTTAGGAAGGTTGAGAACCGCTGTTCTAGAAGCTCCCGTGTCGTGCAGAGGAGAGAAGAGAGCGGAAGCTCTGGTTGGCAGGGTTGTGAGCTTTTGCTGCAAACAGGGCTGCGTGAGCCCACAGCTGAGGGCTGCTGAGGGTGGACTCAGGGGAAAGCTGTGTAGCCTGAGGACTCAGTGTCACTGGGCCAGCAAAGACCCGGTCCTGTCAGCGAAGGGAGGCCAGTACCAACACCCACAATCAGGGCTGAGCCCCCCCCTCCTATGTACCAACCACCCAGTGAAAGCTCATAAAACCCATGCCTCCCTGCCAAGTGGAAGCTTTCCGGAGAAACAGCCCTGACAGGGAATTCAGCTTGGAGTTGCTCAACTCTTGGGGCAAAATAGAGCTGTTTACCCCTGAGCTGAGGGCCATAACTTGATGGACGAATTTGAAGGGCCCTCCCCATCCGCCCTCTCCTACTCGTTAGTGAGTTAGAGGCGGGAAACGCGGCCCTTTGCTCTATTTCTTTCTCTCTCCTCCACTCTTGAGACTCTGAACTCTTTAAAGCAGCGATTCTCAACCTGTGGGTCTCCACCCCTTTGGGGGTCGAACGACACTTTCACAGGGGTCGCCTAAGACCATCGGAAAACACAGGTATTTACATTATAATTCATAACAATGGCAAAATTACAGTTAGGAAGTATGGTTGGGGGTCACCACCACATAAGGAGCTGTATTAAAGGGTCGTGGCATGAGGAAGGTTGAGAACCACTGCTTTAAAGGACAAACGGAAGCTGCTTATGCCGTTTTGTTTTCTCGAAGCCACAGTCAGAACGAAAAAGAAACAGGTGATGCCGAAACCGGTTTGGCTCAGTGGAGAGAGAGTCGGCCCAAGGGCTGAAAGGTCTCTCTCTCATCCATGTTTCTAACTCTCTATCCCTCTCCTTTCCTCTCTGTAAAAAAAAAAAAAAAAAAAATCAATAAAATATATTTTTTAAAAAAGAAAGAAACAGGTGAAATTAATTTTGAGAATATATTTTATTGAATCCAATATGAAAAAAATATTACCATTACATGTAATTGTTATGCCCAGAGTTCGGGGTCCCCAATAATCCACCACTAAGGAGCCTTTTCCGATGTAAAAGCAAAGAGTCTTTATTCAAACCCGGGTTTGGCTCTCAGCCTCTTTCTGGCGCAGCAGTGAGGCGAGAGAGCGAGCCGGGCGGGAACAATGAGTTTTATGGGGTAGGATCATTAGGGGGCTTGGGAAAGTGATGAGGGTTACAGAGATTGGTCACCTGAATTAGGGTCTTTCTGTGGTTTAGCATAACTAGGACCCTCGCTGTGTTCCTGGAGCTTCATTGGTCCATTCGCGCGGTGGTCGGGGAAGCTAGGACATTGCTGGCACACCTGCGGCCTCTCCCAGAAAAGGGAGGGGGTTTAGGCAGGGGTCCCAGCCCTATAGGACAAGATGGAGGGGAGTTCATTTCCTTTCAGTAATCAACATAAAAATGATTACCTTCCTGCCCGCCCCCGCCCCCAAGTCTTTCAAACCCGGTGTGTATCTTACAATCTTAGCACAGCTCTCTTCCAGAGGCTCAAGGAACACGTGTAGCTCGGGTTTGCCTTCAGGGACAGCATATGGTTAGCACACGCCCCGCCACAGGGCAGGTAAAAAGTAAATATTGATTCAACAGATGCATTTGTAATACTAACTGTTATCATTACATGTTCTACCTCCCGAGAAGCATGTGTTCCTTTCGA
>PVJN01012117.1:0-52168 GCA_004026805.1 Lasiurus borealis | reverse complement strand
CTACTAGGGACGTGCCCGCAACCAAGGTACATGCCCTTGACTGGAATCGAACTCGGGACCTTTCAATCCGTAGGCTGCCGCTCTATCCACTGAGCCAAACCGATTTCGGCTCTAGTGCATTTTTGCACTTACTGTTTCACATCCTTATTTATAATGCTAGACATAGTAATAGTCCAAGTACTTGTATTATAATTTACTTAAACATTGCTCATTTGTTGGATAGCCACACATTTTTTATTAAAATATCACCACTGTAAATATATATTTATATATGTACTAGTGGCCCAGTGCACGAAATTCATGCATGGGGAGGAAATTATTCCTAAGCCTGGCCTGCACCCTCTCCAATCTGGGAACCCACAAAAATGTCCTACTGCCAGTTTACAGGGATTGGGTCTAAACCGGCAGTCGGACATCCCTCTCACAATCTCGGACTGCTGACTTGAGCCACTCACCTGCCTGCCTACCTGCCTGATTGCCCCTAACCACTCTGTCTGCCAGCCTGCTCACTCCCAACTGTCCCCTACCACCAGCCTCATCACTCCCAACTGCCCTGTGCTAGCCTGCTCACCCTCTACTGTCCCCCTGCTGGTCTGCTCATCCCCAACTGACTCCCCTGCTGGTCTGCTTACCTCCAACAGCCCCTCCTGTCCCATCCTGGCCTGATCACCCCCCACTCCCCAGCGACCCAAGGTCTCAACCCCTCTTTTTTTTTTTTTCAAAGCCTCCTTGAGCCGAGGCTAGGGCCTGCTGGAAGCAAGTATCTAGGATTTATTTATCTTCTATAATTGAAACTTTGTAGCCTCAAGTGGAGGCCAGGGCCAGACAGAGTGGGCAGGAAGCTTAGCTTCCTCCATTGCTTGGCAACCCAAGTCTTCTGCTTGCTCCAGCTCCATGGCCAGCCGCCATCTTGATTAGGTTAATTTGCATACTCACTCCTGATTGGCTGGTGGGAATGGCTTGTGGGTATAGCGAAGTGATGTTTAATTTGCATGTTTCTCTTTTATTAGTGGAGATATATATATATATACACATTCACCTTTTATCCATTTTGTATTATTTTATTAGGAAGTAAAAGTACTAAGTTGAAGTATGTAACTTTATGATGGTTTTTCACATATATAGCCAAATGGTTTTAGAAAAGAATGACACACTTTTAGAGTGCAATTAATAATGCATGCAATTGCCAGCTTCACTGAACCACTGCCAAAATATAATTTATTAAAAAAAAACAAATTTAATAGATTTACTAGTATTTTTCTGTGTTTTGTTTTATATTAATGGCCTTGGCAGAGTAGCTCCAGTGTTGTTGTGGAAATACAGTGGTGGCTAGAGACAATGGAACAAGCAATTGAAGGTTTTTGGGGTGAGGTTTCATAGTAAGGGTAAAGAGAGTGTGAGACATAATGTCTTCCAAATGAGGTGTGGAGTAAAGTGTGTAAGGATTTCTAATTCAAAATCCCAGAGGTTTCTCCTACTTTTTGTATTTGGGCTTTAAAATTTGGCTTATTCTTCTATTATCTTATTATGATTTTGTTGAAAGTAAAGAAACACTCTCTATCACCTGCCACTTTAATAAGAGATTTATCCTTTCATCTTCAAATACTGTTTTGTGTGCAGTAACTGGTGATATAGTCTCATCTGAAGCTCAATCTTGACTGCCTTTCACTCCACTGCCACAGCTCTACAGCCAAGGGAGTAAGCACACGATTTGTGAGCATGTCTGGTAAGGATACAACTACTGAATTAAAAGTCTGACTTTGGAGACTCCAGTGGGTTTTTTCGAAGCATGGTTTATGCATTTTGGTTCTTGGAAGGCCTGAGATTTCAACCAGCCTCAGGCCATTTGGCCATTGGTCAATTTGAGCAAGTGATTCAACTGCTTCTGCAATTGGCAGCAGGCAGGACAAAGGAACCTGGCCAGGGATTTGTGCTTTAGGCACGAGCAAAAGTCTGAAACAGGCTGCTACTTTGAAAGGTGTGTGTGTGTATGTGTATGTGTGTGTGTGTGTGTGTGCGTGTCTACATAAGAACACACATGTATATATGCATGTGTGTGTCACTGAAAAGCGAAGTATTTGTTTGGAAGTATACATGTTATCTAAGTAATAAAGGGGTGAGGAAAATAACACAGCCTTGTTTTTAATCTTGAGCTGAAAGACCTCTTATTTTCTGTCTCAGTTGAAAACTAGGACTGTTTCCCTGGGTCTACTAATTAGGGTAAAATGTAAGGTGAACACACCATTCTGCTCATTAATTAGAACAAAGGCCAAGTGTGTGTGTGTGTTTGGGTGCATGCAGGAGCCTATGTTTAGCATTTGAAATAGGTTTGGTGGACCATTAAAAGAAGAAACGTGGACCTAGCTAGCATGGCTCAGTGGTTCAGTGTCAACCTATGAACCAGGAGGTCATGGATCAATTCCTGGTCGGGGCACATGCCCAGATTGCAAGCTTGATCCCCAGTGTGGGGTGTACATGAAGCAGCCAATCAATGCTTCTCTTTCATCATTGATATTTCTGCCTCTCGCTCTTTCTCCCTTCCTCTCTGAAATCAATAAAATATATATATATATTTTTTAAAAAGAAGAAACATGGGCTTCAGTGTTTTTGCATTCAAATATAGCAGGAGTTTCTGTTTTTAAGTAGAGTTACAGCCTCTGATGGAACCAGAGAGGTCGAAGATCCAGGGGAGAGAGGAAATGGCTAATGGAATGATGCTCCTGGGAAATAGCTTATTCATTCACAAAGATATGGCTCATCAGACAACAGAAATTGGAGGAGATAGTCCAGGGCTTGAAGATGAATTTGGAAACTATGAGAAAGAGAAAATAACTGAAGAAACAGGAATGGTGAACTTGTCATGGGAGAGCATGTTGAAAATGGGAAAAACAAACAAAACCTAAATGGAGAGACCTGGAAGAAAAGAGCCAGAAGAGAAAAGTCACAAATCTGAGGTCAGGCTTACACTTGTCACTTTAAAAAATCAGCATGAAAATTCTCAGGTAAAATACAAACAGATATTCCTTTATCTTATTAAGAGTCTTTTAAGGCTGAGACCGATTTGGCTCAGTGGATAGCGCGTCGGCTTGTGGACTGAAGGGTCCCGGGTTCGATTCGGGTCAAGGGCATGTACCTTGCATGCGGGCATATCCCCACTGTGGGGCGTGCAGGAGGCTGCTGATCGATGTCTCTCTCTCATTGATGTTTCTGACTTTCTATCCCTCTCCTTTCCTCTCTGTAAAAAATCAATAAAATATATATATATACATATATATTATTGATTATATATATATATATAATTGATTTTATATATATATATATATATATATTTTTTTTTTAAAGAGTCTTTTAAGAATTATAGCAACTTCATTCTAGCCACATATCCAAAAGAACTGGAAGCAGGGATTTGAACAGATAATTGTGTATCCATGTTCATAGCAGCATAATGCACAAGAATCCAAAGGTGGAAGCAGCCCAAGTGTCCATCAATGGATTGATGGATAAGCAAAATGTGATATACACATACAATGGAATATTATCCTGCCTTAAAAAAGGGCATTTTGACTTACACTACAACATGAAGGGACCTTGAGGACATAATGCTGAGTGAAATAAACCAGTCACAAATGACAAATACTCTGTGATCTCACTTAAATGAGGTACCTAGAGCAGACATACTCGCAGAGACAGAAAGTAGAACGGTGGTTGCCAGGGCATGGAGGGATGGGAGAGATTGGAGAGTTGGTGTGAAATGGGTAAAGATTTCAGTTAGGGAAGACAAAAAGTCCTAAAAATGGATGGTGGGGATAGTCAATAAAACAATGTGACTATACTGAAGGCTTCTAAACTGTGTACTTAAAATGGTAAATTTTGTTAGTATATTTTACCACTATAACAAAAAAGCAGAGGGCTCTCTATATAAAGTTATATCGCATAAAATTATAGTAATATCTTGCCAACCACAGTTTTTGGAACTCTATGGTATACTTATAGTGATTTGAATTTTTATAACAAAGTTTTAATATCTGAAATCTTTTATATATGTACGTTTTAGTTCTGTCCTTTACACATGCTCCCAAATCTGGATATCAAAATCACTTATCAAACTGTGCAGATGTACAAAATAGTAATTTCTGGGTCCTGCCCCAGACCCATTGGCTCAAAATCATCAGGGATTACAGCTAAAAATTAGAATTTTAGCAGATGCTTCAATGATCTTTATACATAAAAATAATGCTAAATCCTCTTTTCTCTTTCAGACATGTAGGTCTATGGAGGTATGCCGTGAGGAAATCTCTTTAAAATTTTATCCTTTCAACAAATGTATGGAAGACTAATCTGAGAAAATAATACTTCTTAATCATCTTGATGACATAAAAAGGCACAAGTATTTTTGTAAAAGGTAGTGAGTGAGCACTAATAATCACTAAATGCAAATTATTGCTATCCTTGGTAAAGGTGGTTCAGTTAGGCATTATTCCATTTAAAAGAATAAAGAAATTTGACACTTGTATCCTGGGATTAATTGCCTTTCATGCCTGTGTAGAGAAAGGCTTTTGAATTTAAATATAGGCAGAATACAATGCAAGACATTAAGTTTCAAGCAAGTAGGTAATAATTCCTCAATCATTTTTTAAAAAATATATTTTATTGATTTCTTACAGAGAGGAAGAGAGAGGGATAGAGAGTTGGAAACATCGATAAGAGAGAGACATCGATCAGCCGCCTCCTGTACACCCCCTCCTGGGTACGTGCCTGCAACCAGGATACATGCCCTTGACCGGAATCGAACCCAGGACCTTCCAGTTCACAGGCCGTCGCTCTATCTGCTGAGCCAAATTGGTTTTGGCTTCTCAATCATTTTTAAAAATATTTTTTATTGACTTCAGAGGGGAAAGGAGAGGGAGAGAGAGAGAAACATCAATGATGAGAGAGAATAATCTCTCAGCCACTTTGTGTGCACCTCACTTTGGAGATCAAGCCCTCAACCTGTGCATTTGTCTCAACTGGGAATCAACTGTGATCCTGGTTCATAGGTTGACACTCAACCACTGAGCCACACTGGCTGAACAGTTTCTTTATCTTTTTACTTTTTATTTATTTTTATTTATTAATAAATCTTCATTGTTCAGTTTATTACAGATGTTTCTCTTTTTCCCCCCCATAGCTCCCCTCCACCTGATTCCCCACCCCCCCATGACCTTACCCCCCGCCACTGTCCTCATCCATAGGTGTAAGATTTTTGTTCAATCTTTTCCTGTACCCCTTACAACCCCTTCTCCCCAAGAATTGTTAGTCTATTCCCTTTCTATGTCTATTATATTCATAATTTTATTCTGTTCATTGGATTTTTTTACTCACTTGATTTTTAGATTCACTTGTTGGTAGGTATGTATTTGTTATCACTTAGTTGTCTATAATTTATTTTTATTTTTTTTATTATGTTACATGTGTACATATCTTTCCATTGCCCCCCCCTCCCAGGTATATCCCAACCCCCCAGTGTCTTGTGTTCATTGGTTATGCTTATATGCATGCATACAAGTCCTTTGGTTGATCTCTTAACTACTCCACCTCTCCTTAATCTTCCTGCTGTAATTTGACAGTCTGTTTGATGCTGTACTGCCTCTGTATCTATCCTTTTGTTCATCAGTTTATAATGTTCTTAATTATCCACAAATGAGTGATATCATGTGGTGCCAGAAACCAAATATTGTCTCACTAATAGATGTAAACAGGAGACCAGAAGGCTGGTCAACCTTAATTGCTCTGAAAGGTCAGAGTTAATTATTCACTGTTTAGTTGAAACATTGTTAGCTGAAGCAGCCTCTACCTGTTTGCTTCATGAGAATTTCTGTTCTTGTAATTTCCTGCCTAAAGCCTTGATAAAAGAGAGAAAAAGGCCAGAGCAAGAGGTAGCCCTTCCACTAGAGCAGTGGTTTTCAACCTTTCTAATGCCGTGACCCTTTAATACAGTTCCTCATGTTGTGGTGACACCCAACCATAAAATTATTTTTGTTGCTACTTCATAACTGTAATTTTGCAACTGTTATGAATCGTATCTGTGTTTTCCAATGGTCTTAGGTGACCCCTGTGAAAGTGTTGTTCGACCCCAAAGGGGTCTCAACCCACAGGTTGAGAACCGCTGCACTAGAGGAAGGCTCCCTCCTGGCCCTCCAATATTGCCAAATTAATATTTTCTAGTCTCTCTCTTCATTTGCATGCGGCCTTCTCCAGAACTCGAACCTTGAACCAGGAACCCTGAACCACATGGGACATGGAAAGGGGCTCCCACAATGTGGTGTTTCTCCTTCATTGGCGGATTTATTTCACTTAGCATAAGGCTCTCCAGTTCCATCCAGGTTGCTGCAAATGGTAAGAATTCCTTCTTTTTAATGGCAGCATAGAATTCCATTGTGTAGATAGATGTACCATAGTTTTCTGATCCACTCATCTGCTGACGGGCACCTAGGCTGTTTCCAAATTGTAGCTATTGTAAATTGTGCTGCTATGAACATAGGGGTACAAAAATCCTTTCTGATTGCTGTTTCTACTTTCTTAGGATATATTCCTAAGAGTGGGATTGCTGGGTCAAATGGAAGTTCCATTTTTAGTTTTTTTGAGGAAACTCCATACTATTCTCCACAGTGGCTGCACCAGTCTGCATTCCCACAAACAGTGCACAATGGTTCCTTTTTCTCTGCATCCTCTCCAACACTTGTTTGTTGATTTGTTGATGATTGCCATTCTGACAGGTGTGAGATGGTATCGCATTGTCATTTTGATTTGTATCTCTTGGATAATTGGTGGCTTTGATGTTGTTCATAATTTTTATCTTTACCTTTTCCTTCTTTTTCCTCTTCTTAAAGAATACCCTTCAGCATTTCATATAATCCTGATTTGGTGATGATGAACTCCTTTAAGTTTTTCTTGTCTGTGGGGCTCTTTATTTGACCTTCAATTCTGAATGATAGCTTTGCTGGATAGAGCACTCTTGGTTGTAGGTTCTTGTTATTCATCACTTTGAACACTTCCTGCCACTCCCTTCTGGCCTGCATAGTTTCTGTTAAGAAATCAGCTGATAGTCGTATGAATACTCCATTGTAGGTAACTAACTGTTTTTCTCTTGCTGCTTTCAAGATTCTCTCTTTTTCTTTTGCTCTTGGTATTTTAATTATGATGTGTCTTGGTGTGGTTCTCTTTGGATTCCTTTTGTTTGAGGTTCTGTGTGCTTCCCAGACTTGTAAGTTTATTTCTTTCACCAGATGTGGGAAGTTTTCAGTCATTATTTCTCCAAATAGGTTTTCAGTATCTTGCTCTCTTCTTCTGGCACCCCCATAATTCTGATGTTGGTACACTTGAAGTTATCCCAGAGGCTCATTACACTATCTTCACATTTTTTGACTCTCTTTTCTTTTTGTTTTTCTGGTTGGGTGTTTTTTGCTTCCTCATATTTCAAATGTTTGGTTTGATTCTTCGGGTCTTCTAGTCTGTTTTTGGATTTCTGTATATTATTCTTTATTTCAGACAGTGCCTGCTTAATTTCTGACTGGTCCTTTCCCATTTTTTTGACATTCTCATTAAGATCCTTGAAGGTCTCACTAAGTTTCTCAGAGGTCTCAAGTTTGTCGGCGGTTTGTAGAAGATTCTTGAGTAACCTTATAAATGTGGTTTTGAACTCTATGTCCAATGTTTGCTTTCCTTCATTTCTTTCATTTGTGACATGTTTCTTTGTCTCTGCATTTTGGCTGCTTCCCTGTGTTGATGGAATGGCTTTGTGTGTTAGTTGTCCTTAGGGCCCAGTAGCTCTGCCTCCCCAATCACCTGAGGTGGACACTCTTGGTGCACCCTTTTGTGGGATGGGTATACAGTTTTGTTGTAGTTAAGCCTTGATTGCTATTGGTACACTGGGAGGAATTGACCTCCAGGCCAATTGACTGTGAGGATTAGCCGTGTCTATTAATGGAAGAACTGCTGTGCTAGAGACACCCTTATGGGGCAGGACCTGCTTCAGTGGAGCTTTGGTGCTTGCCAAGTCTGCCTCTTGAGTGTGTCACTTATGTATGTGAGAAGTTGAAATCTGGTGTCATCTCACACTGACCTCTAGGTACACTGGTTCCTGGATCTCCAAGGAGGTGTAAGTCAGCTACTGTCTGAAGCCACCCAGCAGGAGCTACAGGGAGATTTTCAGATTTCTCCTCTGCTTGGAGTTTGGAAGTTTTGGAGTTGTCTGACCCAGTTGCAATTTGTTAGGTTAAGCTGCTAGAGGGTAGGCCATTCATATGCAAAAGCCTTGCACAGCTGGGTGGGTTTGTAAATTGGGTGGGCAGGGTCTCAGGGAATCGCTACGCTAGGATGTGGCAAACAGTGCTGGCTGCCAATTAGCCCTCTCTGTCACATTCTGTTCAGTGTCCTGTGTCTGTGCCCCAGCGCAGTAAACAATGATTCCTGTCCACACCTCTTCGAGAGAGCCATTCTCCCTTTCTGACCTGATGGCAGACAGTCTAGTTTCTCCCTGTATGAGTCTAGGCCCCCAGAATCTTGCTGGAAACTGGAGTTCAGAGAGTTGGGAACTTGTAACTCTTTCCCAATTGAAAAAAACCAGTGCACGCTAGCCCAAATCGTGCGCATCTCTGTACCTCTGCCTTTCTGAGCCTCTGCATGTCCTACCAGGTCCCAATCTATTTTTTTCTTTCCTTCTAGTTTCACAACTTTCACTCAGCCAGCTTTCCCATGGTTCTGGGGGATAGTCATTTTGTGTTTTAGTTGTAGTTTTGGTGTGGTTGTGAAAGGCAGCACATATAGGTGTTTACCTTATGCTGCCATGTTGGTTCTCCCTACTCTATCTTTTTAACCAGCTTATAAGTACATATTTCTCCATAAATCACAAGGCAGTGGTGGTTCTAAAGCAACTGAAATAAGCTTATGAAGATATCCTACCAGAACATGTTTTTAATAATAAATATGATTTATTTTGGACAATATTTTATTCTGCCTTTCAATATTATATATACTTAGCCATTTAAACTTTTTTTTCCTGTCCAGCCTTTTATTTTCTATGAAAAAGTATTGCCAACCATTTTGACAGTCCCTGAACTGTTCATGAGCATGGTTGGCAAGGGATTACTGTAATTATTTCAAGCACGAAAATAAGTATTCATACATGCACTCTTTATTCCCGTAAGGAAAATTGGACAAGCAACCGAAACATTTTAATAACTGTGACAGGACAAGGTATTAATAATTTAATGGAGCAGTTTCCTCCATCCCCTACCTCTTCCCTGCTCTAGTGGAGCAGACTCCCAAAAAAACAAAAAAGGAAAACAAATGGGAGCTGAATGGTCCCATGGAGATTTATCACAAAGGCATCTGTGAAGGTGAAATCTTAGAAACTGCTGCCTTGTGGGCATCAGAGTTCCTGTCCCTGGGGTGATGCCCCTCGAAAGTCTCGGAAGGGATGGTTTTGCCATCTCTAGGCTACTCCTCAGCCGTGCCTGGTGATGGGTAAGAAGCATGCTGTGGCCGACACTGTGCTCAAAGAAAGACAGTAAGATGGCAACCACCATGGAATAAGAAGCTGGGTCCTCCCCATTTCCTCTTACCTTGTCAGCCCTGAGGTCTTTGTTCAGCCCCTTGAAAGTTACGTGGGTGAGGGCTCAGATCCAGGAATCATTTGATATAAAAGATAAATAGAATAATTCTAGCACCTCATGTTATGGAGCAATTAATACATGGCACATATAATGATAATATTGCTTATCATTTCCATTCACAACCTAGTTTTGAAAAACCTGTGTTTTTCTTTGTTTTGTTTTGTTTTGTGGGGTGTTTTTTTTTGGGAGGGGGAAGGTTGATTTTTGCCTTCTGGACAAAGAGGCTTTTCCTGATCAGGTGTGAAAGAAGAAGAGGGAAAGACTGTGGAAATGGCTGTAACGAAAAGTGCGACACTGTTGTGGAAAAGGTCAGTGCAAATTTTGGGACTAGAGGATTTTTCAGAATTATTGACAGTATACAAATTCTCTTTTTAAGGCGGAATTAGCAGCTATCAGAATTTATATAAATTTTATTTTGTTTTGCACTTAAAATTTTGCTATAATAGGTTTGCTGTGTGAAAATACCAGTGAGGGAGCAGACTTTTTATAAAATTGATTAAAATGTGTGGAGCTGCTGTGATGATTTCCTCTGTGTTTCCTTTGGCCTCAGATAATACCACAAAGCGAACTCAGTGACGCACACAGGCAGCTGATAACAGCTGACACATGTGGATCTTAAGCCAAGTGTGTATTATCAGAAAACGAGCTAAAAAGCCCATAAAACTCCCTGCTGCCTGACTGAAAAACATTAAAAAAATCCCTTACCACCATGAGATGATATTTTAAAGTTTGCATTCTAAAACACTTCTAGTGAAATAAGAAATTAGAGTAAAAGTACTAATGAATGAGCTATGTATACAACATAAATATTAATGTACTTTTCAATGGCAGAATATCTGAGAAATGCTTGAATCATTCATTAGAATTTACAATTAAGTTTTGGAAGTCTCTATTTCCTTTTAAAATTTAATTTAAATATTTCAGTCAAAGGTAAACACGAGAGAGTTTTAAAAAGTGAAGTAATATCATAGACTTAAATTTAAAAGGGAAAAGAGCAGCAAAAAATAAAGAAAAAGAGCAGTCCTCTGCTAAACCTCTTTACATCATAGATTTCTGCTTCCGAGTGATACCACTCTCAATCATTTCAGTTGTTGCTGCTATTATTTATCTTAATATTTTAAAATAACTGCTTATACAGTTAGTTCTTAATTATTAATTTCTAGAAATTGTGTAGTGACATTTTATATGGAAAATATAAATTGTGGTCTCTTCTATTCCCCACTTCTCTGTTTTCACATTCCCATCCTTCCAGCATAGTATTTGATTAAATCCTTTTGGTACATTTTTCTTGGTTACATTTTCTTTTTCTTATAATTATTCAGCTATAATTCACCACTGAACCATAGTGAATCAGAATCATATTTATTTCTTGTACAGCTTTTCATTTTTCCTACTAAATGCTCACCAATTTATTCTCAAAGTCCCCAAAAGGACTGAAGATCACCTGCCATTTCTCAATGTGTTCAAATACACCAAGTGTGGCGGCCAGAGACATCCTTTGAGGACGCCAGCTATAGGGAGCTTGGGGGTCGCCTTAAGAGACTGTTCCTGTGAATGCTCAGGCCACGGATCCGCCAGGGTGTTCCTGGCCCATGACTGAGCATCAGAGGGGCTTTTGGGCAGCTTACAAATAAGACATTGTCTTCTGTAGAGGAAGGGCCATACCTAGCCAAGGAGTAGACACGAGAATTTGGAAAGTCACAGAGCTTCAGAGGTGTTTAAGTTCTCAGCCAAAGCAGGTCCTGGGTCCCTGCGACAGAGAATGGAGACATCTGGGGAGAATGTCCCTGGCGATTTGGGGTCCACAGGTCCTCAGAATGCTCAGGACTTACAGAGAAGACTATTTTCTCCACTATTACTTCTCATTGTTGGAAGATGATGCAAAGGACTATCACTTCTCATTGTCGGAAGATGATGCAAAAGCCTCTCCCCACAGCAACAAGTGTTCCCTTCAGGAATGTGCCCAAGTTATCAAGCTGGTAACTGAGGTTAAGTCCCAATGCAACCCTACTGTATGGGGTATGTGCTGGGCTTGAAAAGAGAGGAAAGAAAGAATGTACCAATGGAGTGGCAAGAATTACTTAACAAGTACTGGTAGGAGCTCAGAGAGTAGAGTTGTGATTAAATTTTGACGAGGCTTAATCTATGGAGCCCAGAAGTTAGACTGTAAGAAAGCAAACAAACAAAAAAGAAAACCTTACTGACTTGGGGTGCTCTCTGGGAGCACAGGATTTAACACTCTGGCAACATCCCAGGCAATGGAACAAACTTGCTGCTTGGGAGGATCTTAGACCCTAACTAGAGAAATCATCTGAGTGATATGGAAATGGCAGATGGAGAGGAAGGAATACAAAAGCTAAGGGAAATGGGCCTTTATTAGGAGTAAAGTTTTTTTTTGTTTTGTGTGTGTGTGTGTGTGTGTGTGTGTGTGTGTGTGTTTATCAGATGCTGATGCTACCAGAAAGCATACACCATGGTAGAGGTACTCATCAACAATTTTATTCTCATATTTACTCTGAGAATTAATATTGCCTCAATTTTATGAAAAAAGACATGGTATGCTAATTGCCCAGTTCTTTCTTTTACTCATTGTACATATATTTACTGAGCTCTAATTATATGCCAAACATCATTCTTAGCAAATAATATCAGTAATGAAACCAAGGACTATCTGATTTTAAAATCCAGTCACTTCACAGTAGATCAATAAAATGGCCCAACAATACAAACATGTTTGCCCTATGAACCTTCTACTTGATTCCCCTATTTTGATGAAACAGAGAGCAACTGCTTTATACAACTTAAGCAAATAAATCATTTCACCACTTTTTAAAGTATTTTAAGTGGATTTTATCTATTTAGTAAGATTACTACTAATTCATATTTCATAATTTAAGATACCTCATTTTGATTAAAGTTTACATTGACATTCACTTTGAAGAGATAATTTGATAATCAATGTAATAATTTACATAAAATTATCAGAAAGCTTGTGAATTTGAGGAATGATGGTGGTCGTATTTAACTCATCTTTTAAAGCAAACTATTTTACTCATGCATTTTTTTGTTAATTGCTTTTATCATTTATGGGAGCAGACTTGAATTATATTTACTTGTATAAAATAATTAGGGTTATATTACTCAATTTCCTTATAAAAATTGTGGTTTAGGATTTCCATTATGCTGAGCTTAGTTTTTGGTAATCCATACAATTTTTCTGTATTCACATTTTCTAATTTTTACTTTTGAGAGACAAGAATTATTTTGGTTTTATTTCTCTACTAGTGACCCAGTGTATGAATTCATGCATATTGAAAGGAAATTAATTAGAAGAAATACTTTAAAGGGCCGGGAGGGACTGAAGGAGTTGGCTCCAAGGTGTGTCTGGTCTATATTGCTTAGAACTGGACCCCAGCAGAAAGCTAACCTGTTGGGACATCTGCCCCCTGGTGGTCAATGCACATCATAGCAACTGGTTGAGCAGTCAACCAAATAGTTTATGGAATGTCGGACACTTAGCATATTAGGCTTTTACATACGTGTGTGTGTGTGTGTGTGTGTGTAGATAGATAGATAGATAGATAGATAGATTTGTTGCAATTGAAGAGGGACAAACATTTTTGGTCATCTTGTGCATGTGGAATTTTTGTTGGAAAATGAAATGCTCTGGTACATTTAAAACCATACTAAAAAGCAACAATGAGGCCATGAGGGTAAGTGCTATCCCACATTGGTTACTGCTAAACCATCAGTATGACACTATTTTGGCCAACAGACTTACAAAGCTGAGCATCTCTCAAAGCATCTCTTATCTTGTAACAAATATAGAGATGGATCAGCGGAGTGATGAGTAAGTACATCAAGGGCTTGGCGAGAAGGACGAATTACTAGGAGCAAATGCTGGTGAGTTTAATGACTCTTTGGGGATATGTAGGCACTTAAGAGTCTCTGGGGTATAAATTTGGGTAATTCACAAGTATGAAATTTCCAGTCTAAGTTGAAAGAGGCAGAAATTATGCAATGCTTTTAGAAAGCAATTTTAATATGAGAGGAGCACTGCAAACTAGACACAGAACATAAACGTATTATGTTAATATGGAACAGTTAATTGATTCTGTGAGGAAGATGGAACAAAAGTGACTTCCTAGAAAACTCTTTCTCCTTCTAGGAGGAGAAAATACAATTAGGGCAGGACTTCTCATTTTAAGTCTCTTTGAAATAATTGTTTTTCCTGATTAAAAATTATTTCCTTAATTAATAGGGATTCAGAGTTTGGAAAAAAAAATGTCCTTTGACTAAAGAGAAAAAGAGTTCTAGGAAATATCCTTATTCCCTTAAACAATTAAAATTAGATTCAACACACCCAGATATATTTTTTCTAGATGTTAGGATGTTTAAAGGGATGATTTAAAAAGCATAACACTGTTTCTTGTTTCTCAAATGTATTTCACTTTCCTGACCTTCAAATATTGTGCCTTTTACTATTCCTGCATTTCACCATTAAAATGGAGTCAATGCAAATACAAAGTTTTTGAACACAATTTTAATGCTTTTTATGTGTCCCTTCCCTTCTACCCAAGATGGAGTAAAAGGGATATTCCACCGGAAGCAAATGAAAAAACTAGGTCATCTATAATAATAAAAGCATAATATGCTAATTAGACTGGAGAACCTTCTGGACAACAAAGTCGGAGCTGTGAGGGCTGAGGCAAGCCCCTGCAGCTGCAAGGGCCGAGCCCCTTACACGAATTTTGTGCATCAGGTCTCTAGTATAATTATAAAACAATGGACAAAAGATAACAGCATTATGATCCCCCTAAAGAAAAAAATGAGGTCTCCAATTGCATAGTTTACTGCTTAGCTTAGGGAGGGTGCAATTAGAGACAAGGGGCCTTGCTAAATTGAGGAGAAAAAGGTTTAAGTGCACAAAGGCCACTGGAATATGTAGGATGGTGGACCAGTGAGAAGGTGGCAGAATAAGGACAGGGCTCTGGAGATCTGCAGGAATCTCCCACAAATCCTTGGTTAAATACTGATCTCTGTAAAGCTAACTGAAATGGGGGTAAAGGGTGGGAATACATCACGTAGAGAGTAGGCAGAATAAGTTCTCAGAGCTCAAACTGGCTGTTCATGTTTCCACTATCCAAGTGGAAATAATCTGTAATACAAAGGGCAATGGGTAATATGCTCAGAAGAGTTTCACCTTATTGTAGGGATAAATTGGCTGTGTGCAAAAGGCTGATATTGACATGCGCCCCAGTAACACTTGAAAACAAGCCACAAAATGATTTGCCTAATTCAAAGGAACTTAACTGCACAGCAGAAAAAAAAAACCCAATGCTATTTAAAGGAATACAACAGAACTCAGCAAAGAACAACGTAAAATTCATAATGATGACATCAAACACAAAACTAAGCAGGCATGCAAAGAAGCAGAAAATGTGACTGTAATAAGATGAAAAGAAAAAAACAGATCCAGAAAAATCACCCAGAAATTAGATGAAACTAGCAGACAGGAATGTTAAAACAGTAATTGTTAAGTGTGCTCCATATGAAAGTAGAGGAAAACCTAAACATGATGAGGGAGTTAAGAGGAAATTTTTTTTGAATTTCATTTGAAAATCCATTTGGAAATCAGTAAGTACTATTTTGCAAGAATAGGAACATCTCTAGCATTTTCAATTGGTGTATTTTCCCCTGGTTTGGCCTGAGGCATAAGAGCCAGAAGGTCAAGTTTTAATAGTTATGGCTGAGATACGCCTCCTATGACAAATAGATGAAAAAGAACAATAAAATATAAATAAACTTATTCTAATCTAAATGAGTTAACACAACAGATTTTATAGATGCCTAGGTTTTAATTTTAAACAAGTATTCTACCTGATGGCAGCTTTCTCATTGTAGATTAATTTTGACATTTGACACATGAGATTATTAGATATTCCTTTGGCTGTCCTGGCTCATTCTTTGAATAATAATTCAAAGCCTTGATAGGCCAAGCTCTCTTTTGGTCCTAGGACTATAGCTAGTCACAAGATAGACAAGGTTTGTTGCAAACCATCTCCTGGGGAGAAATAGCCAGTAATAAAAATTATATATATTTATATTTCTGTTCATGATGAGCACTTTGAAGGAAATAAAGCCCAACCCTGTGACAGGGAGGGACACCTGGGATGCCTTTGGAGTAGGCAGAGAAGACCCAAATGTCCAGCAGCACCCACTTGTGCAAAATCAGTGAAAGAGGATTCCAGGCCGGGGAACTGGCAGATCCACCCACCCAAAACAGTGCAGCAGGCTGTGCAAGAAATAGATTGTACGACACAGTCTACTTTATCTAGACAAAATAACCAGGAAATAACCCTTCTGGTTAGGCTCCGATTCCATCCTCACAGATGGGTCAGCTACATACTGCTTGGTAACACTGGTTTTTATTAATTACTCACCAAGATGGCAGAGACGACAGAATTGCCATTCTTGCACAGTGAACAGGAGATGAGTCTATAGGCGACCCGGTTGGTAATATCAATGTGTGCAGTCTGATAGTTAATAGGTTAATGCTATTCATTTCAGTTAAGAGTTCATAGTTCATCCCCTCTTAAAATCCTACAGGAGAAAAAAATAAATAGTACAGGTGACAGGAAGTTCAGCTTTTTGTTGTCACTTGTTGCTGAGAAGACATGCTAGCTAACATACAGGTTAAGTGCTGTTGATGAGGCTTTATCTGGAGGGCCATGCTTTTGGATGTTTCTATCACAAGAACCGTTCATTGGGACTGACCCAAGCCTGTTATTTCCACTTTGTAGCCCATATGGTCTTATTATGGTGCTGATGTGCGTAAGTGTGTGTTTTTTCTGTGGCTTTCTTACAGGTTCTGGAGAGCTACAGATAATGCAAAAGGTCTTAGGTCAGTTTATCTTTCCAGATACAGAACAAAGTAAAAGTACTCTAATATGCTGGTGTTTAAAGTAATATTATGAGTTTACTTTCCTTTCCGTGAGTAAAAACAAAACAAACAAACAAATAAAAACATAAAGATAAAATCAGAGAATAATATTCATTAGCACAGAATAATATTCTGGAGCCTACGGAGAAAAACACACACAGTCCATCAATTATGCCAGTTGCTGTTAGCTATCTCTTTTTATAGTATTTCTCAGCTGTACTTGTCAGAGTGTTTTGTGGTGTTTTTGATAGGAGAAAGGATAATGTAACACACTATATTTTTAAATTCATAGTAACTGATGGAAAAGAGAAAGATAATTGAGTGCTTATAACTCAGCAAGGATGTGATCCAGGTTGTAAAAATATTAGGTAATTCAAGAATTTTTAGAAATATCTCCTTATAAACTTAACTAAGGGAGTAGCCTAGTAGATGTAGTAAATTAGTTGTTTCCAACATAAAAGTTTCCTTTTAATATTTTTAAAAGAAATTAAGATTTTTTTATTTTTTTTAATTAAATCTTTATTATTCAGATTATTACATTTGTTTCTCTTTTTTCCCCTCCATAGCTCCCCTCCAGCCGGCTCCCAACCCTCCCTCTATCCTTACCTCCCTCCTGTTGACCTCATCCATAGGTGTATAATTTTTGTCCAGGTTCTTCCTGTACACCCCTCACCCCTTTCCCCCTGAGAATTATCATTCCACTCCCTTTCTGTGCTCCTGATTCTATTATATTCACCAGTTTATTCTGTTGATCAAATTTTTAATTCACTTAATTTTTAGATTCACTTGTTGATAGATATGTTTAATGGAAAAAAAATGTTTCCCTTTTGAGGATTTCCTCAAACTTCATTTGTCTCTTTATGGTAAATTCTTTCAAAGGAGAAAGGTGACTCTCCATTCTATCCTAATTCATTATTTAAATTGAGTTTGTTAAATGTCTAAAATTTAACTTTTTAAATCTTCACTCGAGGATATTCTTGTGTGTGTGTTTTTTTTTCATTTATCAAACATTTATTGTATTTTTTAATTTAAATTCTTTATTGTTGAAAGTATTACATTCTCCTTTTTTCTCCATTGACCTCTCCCCAGCCAGCTCTGCCTGTCCCCCACACTCCCCTCCCTCACACACTATTGTTTGTGCCCTTTGGTTACACTTATATGCATGCATACAAGTTCTTTGGTTGATCTCTAACATCCCCAACCACACACACACGCGCACACACACACACACACACACACACACACACACACATACATGTTTCCTCTGAGGCTGTCTCTGGATCTATTTTTGTTCATCAGTTTATGTTGTTCATTATATTCCACAAATGAGTGAGATCATGTGACATATCTCTTTCTCTTTCTGGCTTATTTCACTTAGCATAAAAAATATGGAACGTTTCATGAATTTGTGTGTCACCCTTGCACAGGGGCTATGCTAATCTCTGCATCATTCCTATTTTAGTATATGTGCTACCGAAGTGAGCATGGATATGTTTTATTGATTTTGGAGAAAGAGAGAGAAAAAAAAAACATAGATGTGAGAGAAATGTTGACCAGTTGCCTCCCATATGTGCTCTGACCAGGGATTGAGCCTGCAACCTAGGTATGTGCCCTGAAATATTCTAAATTTCATTAGTATAAAATTATAAAATAATATTATGTCCACGTAATCGGTTACTGGTGGACCATTAAGATAATTATGCTTATATCTATTGTCATGAAAGAAATTCATGCTCTATTGACTAAGTGAAAATTAGGGGCCTGTTTTAATAATTCATACAATTATATGTGCATTAAATATATGGAAACATATTTCAAAGTAGAGGATTGTGGGTTATTTTATATTTTTACTGTTTTAAAATATATTTCATTTGTACTTTCATGTATTAACAGGTATTTTTATAACCATAAAAAGACTAAAACCCTATTCCTATTTTTTAAAAGTGATATTGAATATTTCATTATAATTAGATTGAGGGAAAATATATGGGTAATAATATTTCATGTCGTGAAATCCAAACAAACCATGAAAAATAGCTACAGTTTTTAAAGGAATGACTTGTCCAGTCACATCACAAATGATAGCTTGTTTCCTTTCGAGCAAAGGGACCTGGCTTAATAAAATTAAATGGAGAAATCCAAATGTATAGAAAGTAGAGTGTTAATAAGGAAGCATGGATACTTTATACTGTTATATACACATACACACCCAGCCACGGTTTCATAAAACTAGTGCTTGCTTGGTTCTGTAAAAAGAAGAAATATTTCAGGTTTTATGGTAAAGACATTTTGGAGGTAGAGAAGGCTGGTTTGGAAAGGATTCTACATTTGTCATGCTTTCTTTTATGCTTAATAAAAAAAAATGAGTCTGACCTGATGAATGGAACATTGTTAAAAGTCAAAAAACATTCATGCTTCTCATTATACTTTCATTTGTCACATGACTTTGATGAAGGACCCTCCTCTTAGAAGGATTGTCATTAATCAAGCAAAGGTATGCAGAACATTTCCCTTTTAACAGAGACTTTTAATAAACTAAACCAAAATAATGAATACCAGTTAAAAATAAAACTCCAAGAATCACTTTGTTTATTATATACTTTGAAAATCCACTGAATATTTTCTGCTTTTTAGTAGAAAGAGAATTAATTTGGAGTTTAGCTAGCCATAATATTCTTTTTAAGCAAAGCAGCAGCAGCTAATTTTATTTTATTTTTTTGAAGCAATAAGAGACTATTGGGGTGAAGGCAGGTATGCAAGCAATGCAAAATTCTTCTTCTTCTTTTTTTTTTTACCCACTCTGGATGTGAGAGAGACACACACCTGCAACTGAGATACATGCCCTTGACCAGAATCAAACCTGGGACCCTTTAGTTCACAGGCTGACATTCTATCCACTGAGCCAAACCAGCTAAGGACAAAGCTGGCAGAATGTTGTTATTGTATTTTGGTCTTCAGATAATTGGAAGTTCTCTTGAGTCTAGAGCTTAGCAACATGTTTGCCAATATCAATAAGCAAAAGCTGGGGTATTTTATTTTTTCTTTTGATTGAAGATTAATTAACTTCTTTCATCTTTTCTTTTTATTTGCTGATAAAGGAGAAAAACAAGGGGATAACAGATGTGGACACTTAGTCATGTTGCTTATTATTATAGAGTGACATTAAAACATGGTTTGCTTTATCTAGACAGATGTGGTTTTAATCTTTTTTGGTTGACTTGAAGAATAATTATGCACACATCTGGAGTTTACTTTCTGGAAAGGCCAATTTGACTTCCAGTGGATATCATTAGGCGTTTATGATTTTTCACTTCCAGATGAATGTGCAATAGGTTGAGATATAGTTAGCTCTATTTTGCTGTAAAGGAAAATGCTTAGTGGAATAAGGTAGTTGCCTAGACATTGAGTTGTAGTTATTTGCAATCACTACTTGTAAGCCTTCTGAATTCTGCTTTTAAAATCTGTAGCTCATTCTTCCTTCTTTGTGTTTTCAGGTATCAAGAAACAGGGATTTCCAATGCATTTATCTTATGCCTAATAGTGGCTAAAGGAATTAATTTATTTAGTATGTTTATGATAACACTATGTTAACACAATGTTCTGATCACAAAGCCTACTAACTTTATAATTCAGTCTAATTAAAATTTCAGCAAATGCTGAATTAATTCAGGGAACAGTTTCAATCTAGGGAACTGTTTGGAATGGGTGGTCCATCATTAAACTAATTAATCACCAAGTGCTTGTAAAGGCTCATCACAGACTTGAGAATATAGATTTTATATAGTAATTATATGATGATAAATACTTTAATATTTCATTATTTATGAACTCATGCACATTTTGTACTTTTATACTGGTTATGTAGAACTGTCTACAGTGTAATAACGAATAGTAGGATACCTTGTATTGGTTTATTTTCTTTAAATCCCTATACAGGATAAACATTTAATATGGATTGTTTCTATAGCACAGTTGAAAAGATTACTTTTTAAAATCATGGAAATATTGAAAATACCTGAGATTTTTCAAACCCAAATAGGATTTTTGTTATAATAAGTTTGTTCTCAGTTATCTGAAGCCATAATACTTGGTCTTTAGAGCCCTTCCACTGTATGTAGACATGCATAATACATGAAAGGAAGAATATTTTGATTTGTATGTCAAATTTTCAAACCTTGTATCTTTAATATATGACAGGTGAGGAAAACTGGAAAAGTAATCAGATTTATTAGGATAATGGTGCATCATGATATATGGGTCAACCAGTGCAAGTAGCATAGCATTTGGGATTGATCCATAGGCCACCAGCACATCTCCTCCCAGATCAAATATGAATAACTCAGGTATTAAGATAACTAAACTTATCAATGGCCAATTATATGTCAGGCATAGTTCTAAGTGTTTAAGGTTAGACACAGTATAGTGAGGTAAGGAGTGGTTAGTAACTTGCTATATAACTAGAAAGTGGTGTGGCTGGGATTGAACCTTGGCAGTTTGACTAACCCTTAACACTCTTAACTCTTTTATTTAATAAACTAGAGACCTGATGCACGAAATTCATGAAAGTGACTTTGCCTTCACAGCTCCAGCTTCATCTGGAAGGTCATCCGGAAAGATGTCTGGTCTAGTTAGCATATTATGCTTTTATTATTATAGATGTCTCCCTTAGGACTTAGATTTAAATCTAACTCATAGAAATAGTTTGTTTTCTGACCTTTTTCTTTTTTTTATATTAACATGTTACATTTTATTTTTTAATTTTAATTTAATCTTTATTGTTCAGATTATTATAATTATTCCTCTTTTTTCCATCATAGTTCCCTTTCAACCAGTTCCCACCCCACCCTTTACCCTTACCCCCCCCACATTGTCCTTATCCATAGGTGTATGATTTTTGTCCAGTTTCTTCCCACACTCCCCACACCTCTTTCTCTGAGAACTGTTAGTCCACCCCCTTTCTATGCCCCTGATTCTATTATATTCACCAGTTTTTTCTGTTCATCAGATTTTTTTATTCACTTGGTTTTTAAATTCACTTGTTGAAAGCTATGTATTTGTTGTTCATAATTTTTATCTTTACCTTTTTTTTTTCTTCTTCCTCTCCTTAAAGAGTACCTTTCAGCATTTCCTATAATACTGGTATGATAGTGATGAACCCCTTTAGCTTTTTCTTATCTGTGAAGCTCTTTCTCTGACCTTTAATTATGAATGATAGCTTTACTGGGTAATCTTGCTTGTAGGTTCTTGCTATTCATCACTTTGAATATTTCCTGCCACTCCCTTCTGGCCTGCATAGTTTCTGTTGAGAAATCAGCTGACAATTGAATGGATACTCCCCTATAAGTAGTTAACTGTTTTTCTCTTGCTACTTTCAATATTCTCTCTTTGTCTTTTGTTCTTGGCATTTTAATTATGATGTGTCTTGGTGTGGTTCTCTTTGGATTCCTTTTATTTGGGGTTCTGTGTGCTTCCTGGACTTATAAGTCTATTTCTTTCACCAGGTAGGGGAAGTTTTCAGTCATTATTTCTTCAAATAGATTTTCAGTATTTTGTTTTCTCTCTTCTTCTGGCACCCCCATAATTCTGATGTTGGTACGCTTGAAGTTGTCCCAGAGGCTCCTTACACTATCTTCAAATTTTTGGATTCTTTTTTCTTATCACTTTTCTGGTTGAGTATTTTTTGCCTCTGTGTATTTCAAATCTTTGACTTGATTCTTTCAATCATCTAGTCTGCTGTTAGATCTCTGTATATTTTTCATTTCAGTCAGTGTATGTTTAATTTCTAGTTCTTCCTTTTTTATATCCCTCGAGGGTGTCACTAAATTTATCAGCCTTTTCTAGAAAATTCTTAAAAAACCTTATAACCATGGTTTTGAACTCTAAATATAGTCATTTGCTTCCCTCCATTTATTTCATTTGTGATCTGTTTTTTTCTCTCCACTCTTGGCTGCTTCCCTGAGTTGATAGAGTGGCTTTGTGTGCCAGGTGTCCTATAGGGCCCAGTGGCTCAGCCTCCCCAGTTACCTGAGGTGGACACTCTTGGTGCACCCCTTTGTGAACTGTGTGCACAGTCTTGTGTAGTCAAGCCTTGATTGTTGTTGGTATCACTGGGAGGAATTGACCTCCAAACCAATTGGCTGTGAGGATCAGCTGTGTCTATACTGGGAGTCCTTCAGTGCTGGAGACACTCTTATGAGACAAGACTTGCAAAAGCTTCTGTGCTCAGCTTGGATGGGGCGGAGTCTCAGGGCAGAGCAGACAGCATTGGTTTCCCGTCAGCCCTACCCTAATAGACCTTTGTGGCTCAGTGTCCTGTGGTAATTGCTGCAAACACCTCTGAGAGAAAGCTGCCCTCGAGTTCCACCTGCTACCAGACAGTCCAGTTTCTCCCCAAATGAATTTGAGTCCCCAAAGTCTCACCCAGAACTGGAGTTCAATGAAGTTGAGAGCTTTTGTCTCCCTCCCACTTGACAAAGCCAGCCGTGTATTCAGTTGCCCACCCTCTCCATGCATGTGCCTCGGTACCTCTACTCCTGCAGCTCCTCTGAGTCTCAGTGTGCTTTTCTCTTTCCTTTTAGTTGTAGAATTTCCACTCAGCCAGCCTTCCTGTGGTTCTGAATGATGTCCATTTTGCCTTTTAGTTATAGTTTTGAAAATGGGTGTGAGGTAGCCGTTTAGGTGTTTACCTATTTTACTATCTTGGTTTCTCCTCTTGACCTTTTTTTTAAGATGTAAGCTTTCTATCCTACATGTCTAATTTAGCTGGAACTAGTATCTTAAGGATATTCAAGTCTTAGAGTTTGTTTCATTATCCCAGTCATCAATCTAATGTGAGTTTAAGTCATTTCTAAATTCAGCCCTTTTGTTTGTTTTTAAAAAGATAAAGAGAATGCTTTATGGCTTTCTTATGGTTTACTCCCAAGTTCTCCAAGATATCTCTCCTATCTTTCTCTTTTTTCCATGCTTACAGCCATCATTATAGTTTAGGCTCTCTTTAGTTTCCTTAGTGATAGTCCTAACTCTAGTCTCCTTACAATTTAGTTGCTAGATTACTTTAAGCAATGTTCTGATCACAAAACCTAATATCTCTTCATTTTTCACTATATAGAACCCAGATCCTTTATTGGATATTCAAGGCCTTGGTGCTCTGGATTTACCTTTCTTGTAGAGCATAAAAATTTACTATAATCATGGAAGCTAATGTTTTTGAGCATGTACTATGTTTCAAGCATTGTCATATGAAGATGGATTCAACATACTTTCTGCCTTTGTGATCGTCACACGGATTACCTCAGTTTTCACAGAAATCATATGAGATATAAGGTACTATTATTAACTATATTTTACTGAAGAGGAAATGGAGACTTGATGAATTTACACAATTTATTCAAGATTACACAAGATTACTAAGTGATAGAGGTGGGATTCACATTCTGACTTTCAAGTTCAATATTTCTCTCTTTGTCATTTTTCTGACCCTAACCCATCTTTCACTATATGGGCCACTTATTTCTCTCTTTTCTTTCCAGCTTTATTAAGACACAATTGACACATAACATTGTGTGACTCACAGTTCACTTTTTAATATCACACTTTTTATACTTCATGATCTTGTCTTACTGACATTCTACCCTTCTTGAATTTTTTTTTCCAATCCTCTTTCCCATCTCTGTCTGTTAAATAACAATTGCTCTTTAAGGCAAAGAAAATAATTGACCTCTCCAGCTATAGAATCAAAGTTTCTTTTTTGGTGAACTCATGTAGTATTGTAACCTTGTATTTTGGTTATACAAACTATATCTACTATATCTTGAGTTTTGAGATTTATCTTTTCAATCCAAAAAGACCATAGCAAAATTCAATGGTTAACTAATAATTCTGCATAAACTCATGCTTTTATATTACTAGAGGCCCACTGTACAAAATTCTTGCACTGGGAGGGGTTGGGGGGCCCCTCAGCCTGGCCTGCATCCTCTTGAAATCCAGAACCCCTTGCTCCTTACCGCCTACCTGCTGGCTCCATACCATGTGGCTAGCTGCTCCTTAGTGGAGCCTCTCTCGCCACCACTACTGTATTCACCAGCTTCTGCTGAGTGGCACTCCCGCTGTGGGAGCACACAGACCATCAGGGGAAAGTTCCTGCTTTGAACATCTTCCCCTTGGTGGTCAGTGTATATCATAGCAAATGGTCATTCTGGTTGTTCTGCCATAACAGTTGCTTAGGCTTTTATCATATAGATTAGTGGCCCATTGCATGAAATTTGTGCATGGAAGTGGGGTGCCCTCAGCCCAGCCTGCACCCTCTCCAATCGGAGACCCTTTGGGGGATGGCCAACTGCCAATTTAGGCCCGATCCCTGTGGAGCCATGGGAGGTCAGCTCTGGGAGTGCAATGACCACCAGGGAGCAGTCCTGCATTGAGCATTTAGGCCCACAGGGATCAGGCCTAAACTGGTAGTTGGATATCCCTCTCGCAATCTGGGATCACTAACTGCTAACTGCTCACCTGCCTGCCTACCTGATCACCCCTAACTGCCTTTCCCTCCTGGCCTGATCTTACCCCCAACTGCCCTTCTCTTCTGGCCTGATCACCCCCAACTGCCCTTCTCCACTGGCCTGATTGCCCCCAGCTGCCCTCCCCTGTTGGCCTGATCTCACCTCCAACTACCCTCCTCTGCCAGCCTGGCTGCTCCCAACTGCTCTCCCATGCTGACCTGATCTCACCCTAACTGCCTCTGCCTGCCTGATTGTCCCTAAATGCCCTCCCAACTGTCCTGCTCTGCCAGCCAATTTGGTTCTTATTGGTCAGTTTGTATGCTAGTCAGCATAAAAGATCCACCTCCTAGGCAGCCATTGCTCCTCATACTTCACACATATTTGGTTCTGATTGGTTAGTTTCTATTCCAGTCAGTGTCTCTGGGCCTATCAACAGGGCCTGATCAGAAAGGCAGGGCTGATTAACAGCTCCAGTGGAGGCCTGGAGAGAAATGGACATTTGGCTGCTGGCCAGGCCTAGAAGGAAAGAGAAAGGCAAGTGCTGATCAAGAGCTACCACAGAGACTATGCTTCTCACTTCAGGCCTCTCTCCTGGCCTGATTCACAGCCCCATTAGCAGCCAGTGCTGGGTCACCATGGCAACCCAGTGCTGACTGCAGGACTGACTTCTGGTTGGTTGAGCCTCTGGTCATTGTGGATGTGAAGGACCCAGGGTTTTTATATATTAGGATTGTTCCTTATGAGAAAGACACAAGAAAAGATTCTAACTCATTATTCCATTGACAGTTTTAGGATTTAAAGAATTTTGATCAGTAGCCTTTTAGATCATATTAATGATTTATTTGACCATTTAGGTATCAAGCCGGGCTTTATCAAGAGTGCTACATTTATTTTATTTTACTTCATTTTATTTTTTTAGCCATAAATGCTTCTAATTCTGAGACAATAAAGAAAGTTCTCCGAGGAGCTGATTCAGACTTTCCACCAAAGGGCTGTGTTGGGCATAGAAGACATAAACATCAACCACATTTTAGCACAACCTTCATCATTCTCTGTGGTTTGACTTTTCTGATGATGTCTAAACTTGAACATAAAAGGAAACCCCACCTTATATGGATGACTTGGAATGGAAAAGAAGCTCCACGGCTTTCCTGTTTGGCTGGTGGGTTTGACATTTCTCACACGTGCATTTGCTTTGAACTTCTCCTAAGTTAGGTGCTATGTAAATACAAGTTATAATCGGCTTGCTTTCTTTGGGTTCCTGAACAAAACACTCTATCTCATCATATACTGTGAATGAATATGAGTTTCGAATTTAGATTTAGAAAACGGATAACGTGACTGAGATTCATGACTTTTCTTTGCCTTTAATCTGGGGCTGCAGGATTGGGCCCAGATGTGAAGGGAAGAAAACATAGGAGAACCTTTCGCTTTAGCCATGAAATAATCAGGGGTGAAAAGTTGAGCTTATTGACTCTAATTGAATGTGCTATTTTTATTTTCATGAAAACTGACCCAGTTCTTAAACCAATGTTCCTTTCTATTGTGCTTCTGTGAGTCCTCTGCTTTAAATTTATATATCACTTGGAATCCTGAGGGTTGAAATAATACTTGTAAGATTCAAGGTAGTAATTGGGATTTTTTTTTTTTTAGATTTTTAATGTAATCCACCATGTTTAAAATGTTTTCTCTTAATTGCTATTATGAGTATATGAATGTTTGTTTAAGCCTGCAGAATGGCCTCCATGCTCAAGTGAGGAAAAATATTGAAGAATTAAAAGGCTAATTAAAGCCTTAAAACCATGTACTCACTACTCTCACCCGCCCTTCACTATTCTTCCAAACTTGTATGATTGCCTCAGTTTCCCATTTAGTACTGGAGTTGTAGACTTGGGCCCTGTGAGCAGAGACAGTTATATGCCTACATGTTTACACATAATAATAAGCATTATGTTCATGTAACTGTAGCTTCAACCATTTTATGCTTTCGCTGGCTTGATGGAAGAGTTTCATCAACAGGAGAAAATCCTTCTTCAGTTTGTCACTCTGGGAATGGTCATTTTATTATAATGTCACATGATTATAATAAAAACAAATTTATGTGCTAATGTCTGATTATGATGAGTTTTTATGGCACACTTGCTAGTTATTTTTTGATTAATAAAAAATAAAATGAAGTAACCAGAAGTAAAATAAAGAGCTGTCAAAACTCAGACAAATCTATTTAGGTCTAAGATAAGTTCTCACCAACTCCTCTGCCCCCTTATCCTTCACAAGTGCTTGTCTCTGCACATGTCTTTCCCATCTAATCCTGCCTTGGCACTTGCTTCTTGGAGGGTCTGAACTAACATAGTAATAAACGTGCAATAAATATTAGCTATTTTATTTAACTTTTAGTTATATTACTCTTTTCTCCATGGCTCCAAATTTATCTGTTTTCTTTCTGTTTTCTAATAGAAAAATAAAAATAACCTTTCTGATGGTTGGAAAATAATGCATTATTTTAGAAGGACAGTAATGATTTAATATGGAAGAATTTTAAGAATAAATGAATATTTTAAGTGGAAGTATTTAATATCTCTTGATATTAGGCTTCACATCTAAATGGACTAGCAAAATTTAGCCGAAACCGGTTTAGCTCAGTGAATAGAGCGTCGGCCTGCGGACTGAGGGGTCCCAGGTTCGATTCCCTTCAAGGGCATGTACATTGGTTGCCGGCGCATCCCCAGTGGGGGGCGTGCAGGAGGCAGCTGATCAATGTCTCTCTCTCATCGATGTTTCTGACTTTCTGTCCCTCTCCCTTCCTCTCTGTGAAAAATCAATAAAATATATTTTAAAAATAAAAATAAAAAAATAAATGGACTAGCAAAATGTATATGAGTGCGTTATAAGGTCACTATTAAGGTATAGATAAGACCTTGAACAGGAACAGCAGTAGGAAGTGAAGGATGTGAAGGAAGTCACCTGGCCAGGCAAAGTCCCCCCATTGTCTGGATGTGGTGGGAGCTCCTCCTCTGTCTCTTCTGCTAACGTTTTCAACCAATACATCCTGGATGAGCCAAAGCCAGACATTTCCTGCAAGGTAGCAGGAGAGACAGGAAATACCATGTGCTTCCTGGTTTTGGAGGTGGCATAGGGCTGTGGGGTGGCCAATAAAAGCAAACACCCCAGGCAGGAAAGGATTTGGGTGACCTTGTCAACCGAGTCCTGCTTTTCAGCAGAATGACACAATCCCTTGTCAAATTTCAGTCTGGACTCAATAACTACTGGGAGCACACTTTCTGCAGAACCTTTACTTTCAGGGCTGCCATTTAATAATGTAGAGAGAACGAATACCAACTCAGTCATGGGAGAGAAACAGACAGGCTCCCCCTCAGCAGCCTCAGAGCTCGGCAATGCTCTCGACAGTGATTAGCAAATATTTTTTGCCCTGGAGTGAGGTGTGGCCATTTAGGAATCACTTCACTGGGAAGAAGAGTCCTGAGTAGAGTTGAGAAGTAAAGGTATAAAGCTATGTCTTTGATAGGGAGAAGGGTGCAGTCATTCTAGGTAAGGCCACAGCGCCAAGACACAGAATGATTTGTGAATGGGGGCCAGGAGCTTGGGTAAACCTTGTAAGTTCTTAAACATAGTATACAATTCATATTTGAAGAAGTAGAGGGAGCCTGTAGGGAAAATATATTTAAACATGTTTCTCTTAGGAACGGGGGGCGGGGGGGGGGGTCACCACTTCTGGTGCTGATGGCCTCTTGTGAGAATAAGACAACAGTCAGTTTTATAAAAAGAAGGAGCTTTAATTCCTGAGTGAGAAACCATTTAATATATAAATTAAAGTCAAGGGGTTGGGATGCAGCCTGGGTATAAATTATAGGTCAGTCCTATCATCTATTCATTATGGCACCTTGGAAAGTTAATCTTTCTAAGCTTCAATTTCCTCATGAGTTAAATGGGGTGAACAATAGTACCCATCACTAGGATGTCTGTGAGGATCACGTGAGATGGGGCATACAGTATTTAATGCTGTGCCTGGAATGTTTATGGGAGCTCAGAATCAAAAGTGTGCCTTTTCAAATATTTGGTTCAAAATTAGTAATTTATTATGGCTTCATCAAAATATATGGCCGATATGATTGGCTTTCATTACATAACTAGAGGCCATGTAGGTGCACAGATTCATGCACTGGTGGGGTCCCTCCACAATCACATTCTCACGATCCGGGATACTTCAGGTTGCAGCCCAACCCCCACAGGCCAGACTGAGGGATCCCACTGTTGCACAAATATGGGTACTGGGCCTCTAAATCTTTGGTTAATCTCTTCTTGCCCTTCCCTCTCCCTGCTTTTCTCTGAGATTCATCAGTCTGTTCTATGTTTCCATGCCTGTGCACAGAGTGTCTGCCCCCTGGTGGTCAATACACATCACAGCTCCTGGCTGAACAGTCACAAGGTCAACCAGTCACTGAGGCTTTTATATATATATATATATATATATATATATATATATATATATATATATATATACAATTTATATTTTCAATACAGGAGATCAAAAGGATGAAAATATTTTCTGGAACCTGAATTAGAGCTATCATCTGCTAAGAAAATTTTATGATTAAGAAACAGATAATTAAGTCTTTTTACATGATAGGGGCTTAATAAATATTTTTAAAATGAATAAACTCACCCATTTATTCAACACACATTTATTTTAAATAGTGATCTATACTACAAGAAATAGGATGATGTGATAATGAGTGGGTTGTATGTATATAGGAGGGATGGTACTCTGATTTAGATTGGGAACTAGTTCAAGGTCTAAATTCCAAAATCATTTGAAAACTGAAATTCCTATTTGGTATGGCTAACTTACAAATTGCCAGAAGGTGTGTAATAATATTCAAATTTAAATTCAACATTTCCTTGGGGAAAGTTAAATTTTATTTATTTCGGGTTCAATGACTTTCCCTGGAGTTTTATTTTCATTCTGGTTGAAAATAAACCTGGAGAAAAAAAAAAACCAAAGTTATTTTCAGTAATTAAAGTTAAATCCTTAAGTGTGGATTTTTCTCCCTTATGCTGATGTTGCATTGGCTTCTGCAACCCTGGCATTTCTAGAATGCAACAAAGTGATTATTCTGGACTCTCTCCAATTGACTTCCGTTGATACTATGAGAAACTGTCAACAACTCTTGATAATGATACACTTTTGTGTTTTTACAGTAATTAATTTGCAGTCATGCACTGTTTTGTTGAATATTTTAAGCTGATTTGTTGATGACATCCTTTCCTATCATGCATTTCCCAGATAGAGAGGGACTCCTGCCTGAATTGTGAGGTCCATCATTCACTTAGTAAGAGTCTATCAAGTACCTATCATGTGATAAGTGTTTGTGATTATAAGTTGAATCCTATGCAACTTTTGATATTCCATCTTTTGTAGCCTAAAAAATGAAAATTTGATATAGTTCAACTTACTAAAAAACAAGTCCTCCTTTAAAGAGCATTCAATTGAATATGAAGTTTTAGACATATAAACTAATGAGTGCCTTTACAATTTTTTATTTGTGCATAATTAGACATTTTGTGGTCATGAAAATATAAAATTGTATAGGACAAAAATATTTTTTTGAATTAAAAAAATGAATAAAACTGTTTCCCTGATACACAGTCTCATCTAGAGGAATTTGTTTTCTATACTAAGCATTCCAGAGTAACAAATAGTTTGGTTATCCTTATACTATACTATAAAGAATTACTTATTTGTCCACTTTGTTATAATTTTAAAAGCTAAAATTAAAATGAAAGGAAATTAAGGTGAGAGTTGAACAGTACTTCAGGCTTTGCTCCTGCTTGGAAGAAGTAATTCTTTAAAATTTTTCATTTTAATTGTTGAGACTTTGCAGGTGTCCCCTATTTTCCCCTTTCTGTCCCCCTCCACCCATCCCCACGCCATCTCAGGCCTTCACCCATCTATTGTCGATATCATCTTGAGTACATAAGCAAACTTCAGCTCCAAGTTATTTCTTTTCTCTTCAAGTCAAGTTCTCAGGCTGAGAAAGAAATAGAGTCCCTCAGACAGCCATACATTTGGATGGAAAGGGAAAATACTTTCAATGTTATTCTGAAATTCTCTTATAGGGTTTTCAATATAACTTGATACTTGTTCCCTCTCAACCCAAAGTAGCAGTTGAAATATTATAAAATTTTCTTTTGCAATATATTTTCTTATAAGGATTTGATTTATTTTAAATTCAGAAATCTTGTCACTTGAAGTAAAAAAATTTTCCTAGATAATGTAATGAGAAATGTCTCTTCAATAGGCTAGTTTCTGCAGATATTTTTCACCTTTAAAGCATTCAGCAAAATTTGACCTGCTAATATCTGGGAGGTGGTCCTGTAATTCTCTTCAGTTCATACATGCTGTGGAGAATAGTCTCTCTGTTAAGTCACTGGATTTCTTTATGCAGAATTGTGTAGGTGATCCTTTTCTAGATTGTCATGCTATCTAAAAACTATCTTCAATGAACTGGTCTTTGGTAATTTTTAAAGATGTTTTTATTGATTTTTATAGAGAGGGGGAAGTAGAAGGATAGAGAGATAGAAACATTAATAAGAGGGAGACATCATTGATAAGCTGTCTCCTGAACACCTTCTACTGGGGATCAAGGCCGCAACCTAGGCATGTGCCCTGACCGGGAATCAGATTGGTGACCTCTTGGTTCCTATGTTGACCCTCAACCACTGTGCCATACCAGCCAGGTGATAATAATTTTTATAGTATCATCCAGGCCTTTTATTTTATTTTTCCATTTTGTACTCAAGGGTTTTTGACATCAATAGCTCTCTGGAAAGAAAACAGTGTATTGTGATTTCAATGTGGGTACAGATTTTCTAGGGGCACCATCAACAGGATGTCAATGTAATTTTTGCAAAATGGAACTTCAGTTTTCAGATATGAATATAAAAATCTAATGTAGCTTGTTCTTTCCTTGTTTTGAGCAGCATTTGTGTAGAAAGTATTTTCTTAACTTTCACTGTTCTTTAGAAATCTTACAAATTCTTTAGCATGGCATTTATTGGTGAAATTTATTTATTCATTGAGCTGACAAGAGAAGCTGTTATTTTCCAATTTATTTTGCAAAACCTGTGGCATATAATCAATATGTCAACATATACTGGTTGAGAGTGGAAATTTTTAAATTTCTTATTCAGGATCATACCCTCACATTTCACTATAATTTTACCTGCTATTATTAAGTGCTCACCAACTATGCAAAATTTCCCTTTTCTACTTGTCACGCTCCCAATAACTCTTTATAACTTGCTTTCTGAGCCTTTTTCCTGAATGTGACTTTTTAAAAACCAAAATGTTATCCTGTTTGAGATTCAAATTTATTTTAAAAATGATCAGCATCTTTCCTTATTCAATGACTGTAATTTGTATGTGTCTTTTCAATGTTGCTCAAGTTTCTGCTGCCTCTTTAGTTGTTTGCCACAGACTTACACAGTGGATAGGACAGCTGGGACATAAAACTCAATAAGTAGCTTCTGTTTTAGAGGTGAACTTCCTTTGAGTCCCTTGCTACACTGGTACAGTGAATTGACTCAGAGGATTATAACCACTCTTTATTAACCTTATCAAAACTGGTCATAGGATTATCCTCCTTGGAGAAACCAAGATGGCAGCATAGGTGAACACCAAAACTGCTGCCTTGCATAACAATTTCAAAACTACAACTAAAAGACAGAATGGACATCATCCAGAACCAGGGGAAGGCTGGATGAGTGGAAATTCTGCAACTGGAGAAACAGAGAGGGGTTCATGGAGACTCAGAGGAGCTGCCAAAAGCTGAGGTACGAAGACACACAGGAAGAGAGAACGGGCTGTAGAGTGCATGGCTGGCTTCCGCTAGCAGGAGGGAAATGGAAACTCCCGACTACACTGAACCCCAGTTCCAACTGCACTGAACCCTAGTTTTGGGCGAGATCCTCAGGACCCAGACTCATATGGGTTCCTGGAGTGCATAGAAACTCAGCAGAGCCGCAAAAGACAGAGGGCTGCAGGTGTGCACGCAAGTGTGTGCAGAGAGGATTGCAGCAATTACCAAAGGACACAGACCCAGGGCCCTCATAGGGCAGGGCTGACAGGAATTCAAAGCTGTCTGTCTGCTCAGCCCTGAGACTCTGCCTCATCTAAGCCAAGATTAAAATTATGAATAATAAATATATATCTATCAAGTGAATCTAAATTCAAGTGAATTAAAAATCTAGAATAAACTGATGAATATAATAAAAGCAGGGGCATAGAAAGGATGGGACTGACAATTCTCAGGAGGAAAGGGGTAAAGGGGGTGCGGGAAGAGACTGGACAAAAATCATACACCTATGGATGAAGACAATGGGGGGGGGAGATGAGGGCAGATGGTGGGGTGGGATTTGGGTGGAGGGGAGATATGGGGGGAAATGAGGAACAATTGTGATAATCTGAACAATAAAGATTTATTAAATTAAAATTAAAAAGACTGGTCATAGGCCTAACTCTAGAATCCTCCTTTTCCATCTCAGACCTCACCTTCAGAAATCACCCTACTTGACCATCAAACATATTTGTGAAACACAAATGCAAACAATATATAAAACAGGCCCAATAACTAATTGTGTCTCAAGAAATCTCAAGAAATGTGAAAATCTCATAATACAATTTACCATTATCCTACATAATCCACATTTTGCAGCATTTACTATAGCAATAACAGGGGTCAGATTACTATTGTTGTGTATAAATATCTTCTTTAGTATGAAAATTTTTCTTCTGATTTTCTATTATATCAGTAAAGCGTATTTGTTTTTTTAAGGCAGTTGGCTGAGCATAAAAGGAGGCGGGGAAGGTAATTTGAGACAGAGAGGTTAATACCATAATATGGACTCTTCTCTGCTTTGGGCAACAACAGTACTCACCAGATGTCAAAGGCCTCCCCAACCTGACATCAAAATCAGAGAATGGACTCATCCCAATGAACACTGTCCCACTGCCGATGGCTGTAGGGGGTCGAAAATCCTCTAACAAAATTGCTAATGGGAATGCTTGTTTACAGCCCATCAAATTGCACTGCACATGAAGTTAAAAACCCCCATACTATAATATTTTTTCAATCTTCTAGGCCCTAGGACTCTGCAGAATTTCTATTGAGAATCCCTGCTGAGACAATCTCACCTAATCTCACGGTTTCACCTCTTTCAAATTTATGTCTCCTCTGATTTCTGGGCATATAAAATTGCTTACTCGCTGTCTCTACTTGAGTGTTTCATAGGTAGGTCATACTCGTGCCAAAACTAAATTTCTGTTTTTCTCTTCTTTCCCTACCACTCAAAAAAAGAAAATTGTGAACTACTTCTAGTGTTGCCTACCTCACTGAATACACCAATGTCCACTAATGGCATCATGCACCAGCAACCTGGACATCATTCTTTACCCAACCTCCTCAACCCTCAGATTTAATCACTCTCCAATTTCTAACTACTTCCTAAATATCACTAAATTAGACATTTCTCTAATTCTCCATCCTTACCCTTACTTTGGGGCTAAAATTTTATACAAGACTATTAAGTGTTGGTCTCCCTATTTTACTATTAGCTATCCCAATATAGTCATCACTATGTGGCCAATTGGATGATTTTGAAAATGCAAAATCATATCATGCCTTTCCTTTATTGAGATTCCTTAATAATCATCAATCCATCACTCTTAAGATGAAGACCACAATTCCTAATAAGACAGGGATGTTTGTGGTCTGGCCCCTGATAACCTCACAAGCCTTAGCTCTGACATTTGCCTTTCCCTTGTTATATAGCATTTATGCAGACCTGTAAATTCCATATTCTAAGTGTCTCCTTCTAATCTCTGCACTGTTGCTCACACCATCTTCCCTCTGCCTAATATAGCTCCCATTCCTTTAATCTCACTCTCACTCACCCTGTAGATCTCAGCTGGATATCATTTCTCCAGAGAAGCTGGAAGTTCTTTAGTACTGTGAACTTCTGTCTAATTTCACTTACCACAATTCTAATTCAAAAATGATGCAATTTTGTTGGTTATTATCTATTCCTGAAGCAACTCTGATTGCTCCTGGAGGGTAGAAAATCTATTTGTTTTGTTCACCACCTCACCTCCAACATTAGAACCTGATAGAAAACAATTGGTGGGATAAAAGTAAATGAATGAATGCTTAGATTCACTATTTTGTTTCTTTGGTGCTTCAGCTCTCAACTTTAAGAATAGAATTACCATAATCACTACATAAAAGAAACTGAATTTCTATTTTAGTTTTAAATCAATTAATCTTCTTTCCAATAAACAAAAATGCTTAACATTTGAAACATTTAAAAAAAACAACAATGTCAACCCTATCATCGTATGTATTACTAGAGGCCTGGTACATGAAATTGGTACATGGAGGGGTGTGTTCCTCAGCCCAGCCTGTACTCTCTCCAATCTGGGAACTCTTGAGGGATGTTCTACTGGGATCAGGCCTAAACGGGCAGTTGGACATCTCTCTCACAATCCAGCACTGATAGCTCCCAACTGCTCACCTGCCTGCCTGCCTTCCTGATTGCCCCTAACTTCTTCTGCCTGCCAGCCTGATCACCCCCTAACCACTCCCCTGCCAGCCTTATTGATGCCTAAATACTCCCCTGCCAACCTGATTGCTTCTAACTCCCTTCCCTTGCAGGCCTGATCACTCCTAACTGCCCTCCCCTGCAGGCCTGGTCCCCCCCAACTGCTCTCCCCTGGAGTCCTGGGTTCCCCTCAACTGCCCTTCCCTGCAGGCCCAATTGCCCCATCTTCTCTCCTCTGCCGGCCTGGTACCTCCCAATTGCCCTCCCCTGCTGGCCATCTTGTTGTGGCCCTTTTGTGTCCACATGAGGGCAGCCATATTTGACCACATGGGGGCAGCCATCTTGTGTGTTGGAATGATGGTCAATTTGCATATTATTCTTCTATTAGATAGGATAAGTTTTATCTGATAAAATATAGTTTCTATACATAGGAAGTTAGCAAACTACATGAAATCCTATATAATAAAAGAGTAATATGCAAATTAATCATCATTCCACTACACCCACAAGCTACACCCACCAGCCAATCAGGAGCAAGTATGCAAATTAACCCGATCAAGATGGCTATGGCCATGGAATGAGCAGGAGGCTTGGGTTTTCCTGGCAATGGAGGAAGTCAAGCTTTCTGCACACCCTGGCTGGCCCAGGGCTCCATTCAAGGTTACAAAATTTCAATTATAAAAGATAAGTAAATCCCAACAAAAATGGCTGTGACCACAAGAAGCTTGGCTCTGCTCAAGGCTACAAACTTTCAAACAGAAGAGATAAATAAATCCCAGATACTAGGGCTTATGCTTGGGTCACTGAGGGGTGTGGATGGCCTGCAAACCACCACAAGCCCCTCACCCAGGCTGTCCCATGCCCCAAGGGAACTCCTACTCTGATCCAGGGAAAACCAGTTGGTTTCCATCTGTGCACCAGGTCTTTATCCCATCTAATAAAAGAGTAATATGCAGATTGACCATCACTCCAACACACAAGATGGCTGCCCCCATATGGTCAAAGATGGCTGCCCCATGTGAACACAAGATGGCCACCACAAGATGGCCAGCAGGGGAGGGCAGTTGGGAGGGATCAGGTCTGTAAGGGACGGCAGTTGTGGGTGATCAGGCCAGCAGGGGAGGGCCATTAGGAGGTACCAGGTCAGCAGAGGAGGGAAATTGGGGGCAACTGGGCCTGCAGGGAAGGACAATTGTGGGGGACCCTGGCCTCCAGAGGAGAGCAGTTGGGGGGGACCAGGCCTGCAGGGGAGGGTAGTCAGGGGCAATCAGGCTGGCAGGGGAGTGGTTAGGGGATGGCTAGGCAGAAGCAGTTAGGGGCAATCAGGAAGGCAGGCAGGCAGGTGAGCAGTTGGGAGCCAGCAGTCCTGTATTGTGAGAGGGCTGTCTGACTGCCCGTTTAGGCCCGATCCTACTGGGATTTTGTCTAAACAGGCAGTCGGACATCCCTCGAGGGTTCCTAGGTTGGAGAGAGTGCAGACTGGGCTGAGAAACACACACCGCCAAGCACGAATTTCATGCACCAGACCTCTAGTTTTATTATAAAAATAATGATTAATGACTTAAACTTATGGGGATAAAATCATCCCATTTATTTGCAAGAACAAATGCAAATTTTGATTTGAGATTATAATTGCAGCTTGAGTATTTCAGTGCTCATTAATTGTTACAGGGCATAGAAAGAAAATACAAAGGTCATTTTATAGTATTGCTAGAAGTCCAATGCACCAAATTCATGCAAGGGTAGGCCTTCCTTCTCCCTGGCTGCCAGCACCAGCTTCCCTCTGGAACCCAGGACCCAAGCTTCCCTTGCAGCCCCCGCTTCATCCGGAAGGTCATCCAGAAGAATGTCTGGAAGGACATCCAGTCTAATTAGCTTATTACACTTTTATTATTATAGATTTTTCTTACTATTATTTAGAAAATGACATTTTAAAATCAGTATTTCCTATAAAAACATTTAAATATATAATTTTAATAAATGTATATACCACAATTAGTATTTATTTCCTTCTTTGTTTGCATAGACATGAACTTAGCTCTTTTTCCTAAGAAACAAGAACACTATTAAAATTCAATGAGAACATCCAGATGTAAATGAATTGTTCATCCAGAGTTCACAGGATGTTCACTTTGGCTTCAGTCCTCCCAGACTGGATCCAGGTCAAGACTTTAAAAATTAATTAGAAATTTTGGCAAAATTAAATAATATTGTTATTTCAGCTTAAAATCACTTAGATTCACTAGTTATCTCAAAAGAGAAGTCAAAATTTGATCAGTAGTTATTTAAAGTATGAAAATTAAAAATTAGACTAGTGATGTGGTCTATTTCCCCCTTACATTTTTGAAAAGTTATAGGACATTGCATGACTCATTATGTATTGACTAATAGAGAAAAACATTCTTGAAAATAGAATTTTGGATTTTAAAGAAAAAATGTATTTTTTGACATTGAAAGATTTAAAATTTTTAATGTGTATAAAATTAGGTATATACAGAAAGTATTTTTTTAAAATTGCAGGCATTATTTTATTTTATTAACAAGGTTCAATAGTTGTAGTTCAACTAAGTTACAAATGGTTTTCCACTGGCTTTAGTCTATATAATGAATATGGATACTATAAAGCATGTCATTTGACACTTTTATTGGCCTTAAAGTTAGTTAGCAGCCTGTCTGATTTTGACCCAGGGAAGAAATGTACAAGATGTGGATATATGTTGTTTCATAATGAATGAGTGATCTCTGCTGTTTTAGAGAAATGTATCAGCCAACATCTAGGCAACTATTTTTAGTCTGGAAATATGGTTTGCATTCAATATATGTTTCTTATTTCCTAAAAGTCACTCAATCATCAAAATTTGGGAAGTATTTAGTGAATATAAGACTTTTACTTTTTGCAAATGTTTAAAAAGTAAAAGAAGACTTTTGCCCACATGAGAAATTATTTAGTGGTAGAGTCAAGGGAAGCACAGCTGAAAATATACATGAAAAGATACAGAAAGAGGGCTCAGGGTCAACCAAAGATAATGATCAGAGTATTAAATGTAATCTGTTCTGATCAGATGGAGTGAGTTGAGTCTGCTTGCAAAGATGGATCAGATAATAAATACCAAATGATTTTTGAGCTGTGAAACAAAGAGAGACATTACTCAAAGATGGTCATTGTTCACTGGAAAAAAATGAAGAAGTATAACTACTGTCATAAACGGCTAGGGCTATAGCCAGAAAAGATAGAATGTGCTCTAAAACTAAGGGTAAAAACATAATTGTGATGGGGGAGAAGGGAGCCAGGCCTGAAGCCAGGCATTGAAAAAATAAATGAGGGGAAAGGTAATAAAAGACTTGGGAAACTTAGGCAGCTAGGTCTGTGAACAAAGGGTTTGTACCAAGTCCCTTCCTTCATGCAGTGCCTGGGGAAAGTTCTCCAGAGCTCAAGTGGCCTCTAAAGACCCAATTCTGGCAGGCTAGACTCTACATTAATGTAATTGTGCTGTTCTCTTTTATTTAAGTAGGTATCTTTGTTTATTGTCCATAAGTGCCCACTTTTCAAGAGCTCAATGTTGTTGGTTCTGTTCTTGAACTTCTAGTATTCATATCAACTAGACCATGGTTTCCCCCAACCCAACATCTTAGCTTGGTTTCCCAAACATCTCTTGCTGATTTTTAATACCTGGCTTATAAACACAAGCCCATTCCTAAGCCCCATTTTCACCACCACCAAATAAAAACGCCAGGTTACACAATTCCTGAGTCCAAGGGCTGTTAGAATTGTTCACTCAAAAATTTAGGACCACAATCACACAAATGACAACTCTTTTATTCAGAACATAAGTCTGATAATCTTGATGTCATTCAACAAATATTTATCACACAGCCTCAGATAGTTTCTGTTTTATGTACATGTGCCTTCCACAGTAACTGTAAGACTTTCAGAGTGTGTGTCCCTGTTCTATGACTTTGGTTGGAAGAGAGCTTTCGATTAACACCTCCTGCCAACTCCCCAATGATGTGCTGCAGGTGTAGGGTTCGGCTTTACTGATTACTCACTACTTGTGTTCATGCCAGTTTTCATTAGTGGCAATAGTTTCATCAAAACTTTTAGCATTCTTGAAAAGAAATTGTGTGGCTCTATTATATAGAATATAATATATAGTATTCTTTTTGCCAGTCCCTGATACAAGAAGTTTTTATAACTGACCTCTGAACTCTAGCTGCTGGATATGAATGTGGATTCACCAGTAGATTTTAAGCCAGCATTACCTCAAAAGTCACTTCTGACTTTTCAAGGGGTAGCAGTGCTCCCTTAAAGTCTTTGAAGGGAAAAATATTCTTCTCTTCTTTTTCCCTTATTAAAGGGGCTTAGCCTGTGTTTCACTAGAAGTAGAGATTATTTAGCATAGCTGGACTGACTTTTTAATGCACCGAGAACATGTATTCATGGAAATTGGCTCTAGAGCTGAACTTCTCAGACTTGAGCAGGCATTTGAATTGCCTGGGGATTCTATGAACATACAGATTCTTCTCTTCAGTGGTCATTGAATTTTGCTGAATTTGTGCAATATAAGAAGTTCCTTCCTAAACCCTGAACTCAGGGATTGCCTATATTACCCAGAGTTTGTTAGAAATGCAGGCTTTTTTGGAACCACCTAGGTTTACACAATCAGAATCCATATTTTAACAAGATTCCATGTCATTTACTTGCATATTAAAGTTTGTAAAACGTCTTGAAAAGCACACAAAATTAGCTGTGCAATGACAGACTCAAAAGTACTATTACTATGCCCTACCTGATTATTATCATGGAACCCTTTGTCACAGAGGATCCCTAAGGATTAAAATTCTGTAGAATGCACTTTAGACCAGGGACTGGCAACTAGAGCCTGTACACTAAATTCAACCCACCACCTGTTCTTGTTTTTTACTGCCCAGGAGCTAAGAATAGTTTTTAGATATTTAAATTATTAGAAACCAAAGAATACTATCTCAGGACACTATTACTTGTTGAACTCAATTGACTTTAATAAGTATTGTTTCAGAATTAATCTGTTTAGTGTGTTAAGGATTGAATGTGGTAAAGATTATATATTCAGAATCCAACTCTGATGACAGAAATATGGCCCCTTTCTAGCAGTTGTGTTGAGACTTCTCTCCTTCCACTGTTCCTCACCAGCCATTGAAATTAGGAATTTCTTCAGCTCTAAGCATCTACGGGGGCTCCTCTGAGAGCCTGGGGCTAGAAGCAAGAACATGATGAAAATGGGGAACTTGATGTGGATCGGGAGTAAAATGACCTCTTTAATGAAATGCAGGAATTAGTTAAACATTTTTTCAGCTTAATGCTGTTGGGCCTTGGGTCAAGACTTCTTGTTTTCTGCAGAACAGAACACAAACTCACAGTTTTCTCCAGATCCTTCTGTATGTGTGAAGCCTCTAACAATTCAAGATTAAAGATTACTGCCGAGACCGGTTTGGCTCAGTGGGGAGAGCGTTGGCTTTCGGACTGAAAGCTCCAAGTTCGATTCAGGTCTGGGGCATGTACCTTGCTTGCAGGCACATCTCCACTCTGGGGCATGCAGAAGGCGGCTGATTGATGTCGCTCTCTCGTCGATGTTTCTGACTTTCTATCTCTCTCCCTTACTTTCTGTAAAAATTCAATAAAATATATTTTAAAAAAGAAAAAATAGATTAAAGAATTCTGGCTGGCATAATTTGAAAGGTCTGGGTATAACAGGTAGAATTGATTTCAGACAGGCTTAATGTCATCAGAACTGCATGTCTCTTCATCTATCTACTTGGACTGTGTTGGCATCATTCCTACTTAAAATGGTCCTTTCTTTCCATATGGTACACAATAGGGCAACCAGCATGCAATCTTCTCAGAAGGAAAGAGACTTGTTTTTTGGCCAAAGCTAATTATCAGTCCCAGATTAAAGGATGCTAACTGGCCAGCCCAGGTCACATGGTACCCCCATAGTGGAAAAGAGGAGTCCTGGATTGGAGGCCCCTCCAGAATCTCCTGAAGTGGGTTGAGGAGCTGTTAAAGAGATGCAAGGGAGGCTGTAAGGAAAAACTTGTGCCTCTTGCTTCTAAAGGAAATCAAGGATCTTTCACAGGTTTCTATGAATCTTTGCAGTTTTTAAATTGTGATTATTAAATTGAATTAATTTGCTATAATTAACTACTTTGAAGAAAGTAGTTAATTTAAATAAAATTTAAAGCAATAGTTAAGATATAGAGTTTTAGAAATCTCACTTTACTCCTAACTAGTATTCCTTAACGTCAGCTGGGCATGGCTTCACGCTTTGGAAAGCATGTCCATTTCTGTCTCTGTCCTTCCTGAAAGTGCTGTTCTATCACGTCTCTCAGTGCAGGAACCGTTATACCGTTTTTATGGAGAGGAAATCTGAGATCCAGTGAAGTTAAATAATTAGCCCGAGGTCTTCATCAGTCAATTGTAGAACTGAATCCTTCTCACTCCAGATTAGTTTTCTCTCTACCACAGGTGCTACCTCTTTATTAAACACCTTGCTAACTGAGAAAGTCCTAAGTGTCTTTATTCATTCACCACATATCTATTCATAGACACTGTTCTGGACACTGAGGACATACAGTGAGCAAAACAGACAAGATTTTGCTTTCATGGAGTTTATGTCCTAGTGGAGGAGACAGAAAATAAGTGAATTAATATATATGATGTCACATGGCAATGAGTACTGGAGGGAAAGTGATTGGAAAGTGTACTTTTTAAGAAGGGGGTTAGGAATGATATTTTTGAGGTTATACTTGACCAGAGACCTGAATGGAAGCATGCCAGGGGGATATTGGAAGGAAGGGCATCCCAAACAGAGAACAGGAAGAACGAAGGCACTGGAGTATCAATATTCTTGGCATGTTTGCAGGGAACAGCAAAGAGTTTAGGGGATGGAACTAATTTGGGGCAGGGAGGGGGTGGTGCAGTAGGGAATTATATTCAGGTGGTAGCCAAAGGTCACTTTAACCAGAAACTTTAGAGGCATGGAAACTATTCATCTGTGAATTCTCATTTTTTAAGGCAAATACCCTTTTTATCATGTTAAGGTGTTTACTTTGAGAAGATGAAAAAAGAGATTCTTCATCATTTCTACCATCCATAGCAAGTATTCAAGTTTATATGTTCCACTATTTATTTATTCATTCGGTCAACATTTATTAAGCACCCACTATACTCTAGATCCAGATGTTAGAATGATGGAAAAGAAAAGGTAGATTTCTATTCTTCAAGAGCCATTGTGTGACATGTACACCAAAAGCGTGATCAGGCTGACAAAAGCATCTTGCATTAATATCCACGCATTTTCCCCCCAGAAGATGGTTTCCACATATGGTAGCTGGAAGCCTGCCACTTACTGACATGTTGCTATAAATTTTTAAATTAAATATTCTACTAGAAATGAAATCAGTGTGGTAATAGATCCATCTTACTACTGTTTCAGAAGAGTTTAAAAGCATTTAATTTTCATGTCGTATCCATTAAAAATGCATGATGTCATGTCATCTGGGGAGCAATCTGTTTCATAATTTGAAGTAGAACCAACAAAACATGACTCGAAAAGGAAGCAAAGATGACAGGGTACAGAATAACATGAAGCAGTCCACATACACCTAGCATGAACCTTTCTGGGATTAAGAGACCCGACAGAGAACGGAGTTTAATGGAAACAAATCAGAGAACCAAACCACAGTTCTTTTTCCTCCAAGAGAGAGATGTGTAAATCAGGATAAAATAAAGTTAATGTGATACGCAGAAAACATTTTTAGTGTTGGTTTTCTCTGCACTGAAATGAGGAAAACAGAGCATAAGGAAGGCCAAGTGAGGCGACTGCATAATGAGCTGTGGGATTAAAGAGGATGCAGATCTGTGGATGGCCTCTGCCTCCACAGTCACAAAGCGCTGCTGGCCAGCTGGCACCTGACCTGCCCAAGGCTCTTTCATGTGCTGGACTATGAGAGAGAAGAGCTGTGGATATCCATCCCTTCCTCCAATATCCACTCCCTTTCCTTTCCATCTTCTTCCAACTTTTTTTACATCTCTACTCCCTTATTTCATATGGGCCATGAAAGGTGGTTATGTGTTATGGCTACAGAGTACTATATTACATTTCTAGGGGAGAGAAAGGCTATACGTTAAACTGCCAAATCAAATCCTTGCCAAAATGGCCCTACCTAATGAGAAGGTTTGTAAAATATAGCTAAATGAATGAGATGTGGAGAACAAGGAATACCAGGGAGAGTCAGCAAATGGAATCACTGGGGTCACTGGCTCTCTTCCTGGCATTTCTTCTGCGAGTTCTTTGTTGAAGTATTTGAGAATTTAAGCCGTGATATATTAATGTTTTAAGAATTCCTATACATTTTAATTGGGACCTGGGTCAAGTATTATTTAAGCTAAGGGAACTATCACAATGTTTTGTAGAATAGAATTGATCCATAAATAGTTGCTTCATGAAGGAATGTGTGTATCTGTGACAATAAATAGATAAAAAGAAAACATGATTCAAAACTTCTCAGACTGCAGGAGTGAGAAGTAAAGACAGCTTTATCATTTCAATCTAGTTCCTACCATTTCCCATCGGTGCAGAGGGAAAATTCTAGTTAATTTAGAATTTTATATACATTCTAATATTATTTAATTGTATGGTCCTAACACTGTGTCAATTGATTCTTTGACTGACTAATGTACATCAACTGATTTTAATTTCTGATTTTGTCTTTTCCTTCTTTCTGCACTTTTTCAAAGTTTTATTTTATATACAATTGCTTTGGAGTCAAGCAAAACAGAATTTTAGAAAGCATAGCTCTTTGAGTCTTTAGACTGTTTTCAAGCCATAAAACTTTTAGTTTCAGAGACTTTCCCATTTTGCAGTTGAAAGCCAGTGACTTTAAGGATTCCTAGATCAGAAATCCTTTGAAGTGCCTGGTCAGAAAATTATAGCAAAAAAACTAATTTATTGTGTACTAGAGGCCCAATGCACAAAGATTTGTGCAAGAATAGGCCTTCTTTCCCCTGGCTGTTGGCAATGGCTTCCCTCTGGCACCTGGAACCTGGGCCTTCCCTCTGGCTGCTGCTTCTGCCTTTGTTCTAGCCCTGTCGCCCTCCTGTAGCTCCCTCCACCCCTGCCCTACTCCTTATAACAGGCATCCTTCCCCACCCCAGCTACTCTGTGCCTATGCGTGTGCGCTGCCTAGAGGCCCAGAGTGACTGGGACAGGGCGAACACCTGCATCATCACCATGACAATGACACAAGCATCATGGCTCAGTTGCCACCATTTTTGTTGCATTAATTTGCATATTCTCTTCTTATTGGCTGTGGGTGCCACCATATTTGTCATGGAGTGATGGTCAATTGGTATATTCTGTCTTTATTAAATAGGATAATACCTATAACTGGTGGTCATAAGTAAGGGGAAAATCAATTTCTTATATTTTTTCTGACATATTTTCCATGCATAGGCATTAAAAAGCATAAAAGGTTTTTGTGATGATCAAAACTGGTAAAATTATGTATTTTAAAACTGTTATTTCTTTAATAACACCAATCATAATGACTACGAGAATAGAAAATATTCAAGTTTAAAAGAAGCAAGTATTCCACATTACCAAGCCAAAAACATTGTTATGGAAGTTACAGATCCATTCATTTTAGATGTAGGTAATGGTAATTGCTTGGGCTTTGCCAGTACGTCAGTAGCAAATAATAGTCAGATGGGTAAAATTAAACCTCAGCTGAATTCCTCTTTTCCTCGGGTCCTCTTCTTCTATATTACTATGCCCATCATTAAAAAGAAATTAACTAAACATATAAATGTACATAGAATTATTCTGTGGTACCTTCATGAAGGAATGTTCAGTAAATTTAGTGGAAAAGAAAGGAAAGCAACCTGTTATATTATTTTGTACAACTCAGTGAAAGCTTTAGTCTAGCTCCTATCTTTTTGTGTTTAATTTTTGGTTGGTTGTTTGCATGGCATTCATTATGAGAAATTTTGTATAACTAGGAATTAGTGGTGAGATGAAAGACAGGAGGTTAGAGAACAAGAAAGAAAAACAGAATTAAGCTTCATGTGCTGTGTTTTGGAGCTCAGTACAGAATGTTGTGGGGTTACCTCTGCCTCTTGGAGTCAGGAATGACATCCACAGAGAAAATGTGTCTGAGTCCTGAGTAGGGGTTAGGAGTGTTTGCGAGGCACACTAGGATGAGGATGGGGAGAATGGTACATGTAGTCAGCAACATTCTTCAAGGCCCAGAGTGCATGAACAAGATCACCTGAGGAAGTACAGGCAGGTGGGTCCAGCGAGAGTGTTCAGGACCATTGGGAGATGAAACTGTAAGGCATGTTGTGGCAGACGAAGCCTTCATAGACCCTGCCAGAGACTTCAGAATGTACAGTGTAGGTGATAGGAAAACCACCGCAGAGTTTTGTGCCAGACATAGGAGTGAAGTGCTTATGAGATGATAATACACTTATTTTAGAAAGATCACTTTTAAAAAAAGATATATTAGTATTTATTTCAGAGAGAGAGAGAGAGAGAATGAGAATCATCGATCGGCTGCTTTCTTCATACTCCCTCCTGGGGATTGAGTCCACAGCTTAGGCATGTGCCCTGACCAGGAATCAAATTGTGACCTCCTGATCCATAGGCTAATGCTTAACCACTGAGCAATACAGGCTGGGCTAGAAAGATCACTGTTAAGGTTGTGTAGCAGATTGAAGCAGGGCTGTCCTAAAGATGAGACCAATCACTGTTAGTCAGTATAAACTAGATTCTGATGTGGTAACAATCAATGCTTACATCTCAGTGGCTTAGAGCAAGCAGAGGATATTTCCCACTCTTTCTGTATGCCCCACAAAGGTCAGTAAGGGTTCTGTTCCAATCACTCAGGGACTCAGGCTACACCAGGTTTTGGCTGCACCATCTGAAACACATGGTATTTTTATCACAACAGCAGGGAAAGAGTCAACTACAGGGTTGTCCCCTGACTCTTCTGTGCATCGGGATGAACTTGACACATGCCATTTCTTCTTGTGGTCACAACCAGTTACATGGTTCTGCCTAACCATAGGAAGCCGGGGAATGGGGGAGGCAAATGGAATGCTTGCTGAGAATCCCAGTCTCTGTCACCCTAGGTTCAGGTAAGGGAGCAGTCAGCAGTGAGTGGTCTTAAAATGGTGGGAACAAAAAATGACCAAGGTAATTTGGTGGGGAGTGAGAAAGGAGCAAGAAAAGGATGATATGGTCAGAACTGGTTTGGCTCAGTGGATAGAGCGTCAGCCTGTGGACTGAAAAGTCCCAGGTTTGATTCCGGTCAAGGGCATGTACCTTGATTGCGGGCACATCCCCAGTAGGGGGTGTGCAGGAGGCAGCTGATGGATGGTCCTCTCTTATTGATGTTTCTAACTCTCTATCTCTCAACCTTTCTCTCTGTAAAAGGTCAATAAAATATATTTTTAAAAAAGGATGATATGATTATTGGATAAGTACTAAGTGGTACAAATGTACTCAACTTAGTGACTAAAACTGGCAGAAGCATAGGTAAGAAATAGAGAATGATAAGGTTCATTTTGTCCAGTGCTGGTGTCTACAGAAACTAATTAAATATGTCCAGTAATAACTGCAAGTTTTAGTTCAGAATAGAGCCAGGGCTAGTTACTAATATTTGTACACATTCTTGCATTTATAGCTAAAGATTGAAAACATGTAGGTGGCTATAGAATGAGAATATATGAGATCTAAAATTGCAGAATTGTTTACACACTCTGGATCCAAAGTCATCACACCCAGATTGATTCAGGAAATAGAGGATCAGAATGTCTGCTACACAAGACTATGCTTAACTGGATTTGATGTTGGTTGCAGAGACTGGAGACACACAGAGCTTTAATGAGTGCAATACTTACTTGATGCCTAAAGAAACAAAGCAAGGCCTGTTATGAAGTCTTGCAGAGATTTACTTTAAATAGTGACGAATAACTCAACACTACAGATTATTAGACACTGGAAGAATTAATAAATAAAGTGGGTGGAAACATTGATTCTACTTAAACATCTCTCTCTCTCTAGAGCGGTGGTTTTCCACATTGTGTTTCTCAAAGGGACCTGAGGAGGGGCGCAGGATGCAAGGGGAGGGGAGGCAGAGTGACACACCTTCCATCTTCATCAGCTCTGCAGTTGTCTGTTCTATACTGTAGGTTCACATAGATTCCACCACAAACAAAACAAACAAAAACCACGTTTGCCTCTCCATCTGCAATGTTAAGAGGCCTCCGTTGAGGATTTCATCATGTCTTGCTTGGATTATGGTATTCTTCCTCCCATTGGCCTCCCTGCCTCGTCTTCACCCTTTGTTATCCACCCTCCACATTGCTCCCAAAGTGATCATTCTCATACACAGATCCAATCCTGGCGTTTGCTTCTACAGGGCACTTATTGACTTATCACCTTACTATAAAGTTTAACTTTATAGGATGGCACTGAGGTGACACTTCATAATCGACCTCTGTTTCCCTCTCTCCAGCTTTATTCTCAGGACGTCTCCATATGTTCTGTGTGCATCTGCCGTAATAAATGACTTGCACTTCCTGTGCCCTGGGGCCGAGAATGCCTTCTGCTGAGCTAATTCAACATTTCAGATGCAGCTTCACTGTAACCTTCTCTTAGAAGTCTCCCCCATCTCCACCAGTTATGAGTCCTCCTCTGAGGCTCTCATAGCAACAAAATGCATACTTCACTGACAACACATATTTACATCATTGCAGGAATGAACACGGTTCCCTCAGACATTGGCTTGCACTTGGCCTTCAACCTTGTCAACAAGAAGTACAAAATGAGTGTCTCCCTTTCTGGAGATCATCAAAAGCAGGAGATTTTAATCCGATGGATCATTTGACAAGGTTTGGTCAATGAGTATAAACTAAATGATTTCTTAAGGTTTTATTTGCAGTGTCTTGATATTTTGTTTTTTACAGCTTTAGAATTTAATAGCTCTTGAAAGTAACATTTCAGAATATTAGGAAAGACTTAGACTCTTTAAAATATAAATAAATATATATAAAATCTAGAAAAGATAAAAATAAGAATTTGGATAGAAAACTACTCTTTAATGTGAAGTATTACTGCTGTCTCCTGTTTCAAATGTACTAAACATCACTTTTTTTTTGTAGTGGCCCAACCACAGACTGCTTTGTTAATGGTACTCATCAACAGTATTTTATAATCTGACCCCAAATGACTTTCTCAACCACGTTACTCACTAAACTTTGATACTTCCTTTTTTTTTTGGTACACACAGATCTTTACTTTCAGGTTCTTACTTATTCTTCTCGACTCTCAGTGGATATTTGTAGTCTTATATCTTCTAATTTCTTGAAAATTCTTCATCACATCCTAGAATATTGTCTTTCCACATTTTGTTAACATCTTTAGAATTTTTGTGAAGCAGTTATTAGAGTTTCTGTGTTTCCTAACTTCTTAAAAAATATCTTCCATTACTTTATCTCTGTCCAGCATGCTAAAGATGTTCTGTTCTATCTTCTAATTTACCTTCAAGTATGACTTGTCTTCTGTATAATCTAAGTGCTGAAATTAAAAAAATATTAATGACTACACTTTTACTTGGTTTTTTAGAGCTTGTTTAATAACTTACTGTTTTTATCCAGTCAGCATGGCTCAGCAGTTGAGCACCAACCATGAGCTAGGAGGTCACAGTTCAATTAATTCCCCGTCAGGGCACATGCCTGGGTTGCAGACTCAATCCCCAGTGTGGGGCGTGTAGGAGACAGCTGATCAATGATCCTCTGTCATCATTGATGTTTTTATATTTCTCTCATTCTTCCTTTCTCTCTGAAATCAATAAAAATATATTTTAAAAATAACTTCCTGCTTTTATTTTACAAATGCAAGTTCTTTTCAATTTCAAACATTGTAAATATACTTGTTGTAAACTCCCTTTAATATTCTCTTATTGTTAGTTAGCTCCTCATGTCCTGTGAACTGTCTTTCATATTGAGTGTCCTTTTTGTTTTACGTTGTGTGTTTTCAGATAACTACCCTGGGGTGATTTCCACTGCTGTGTGTACCTTCAAGACTCGCTGATGCTGAGTTATTTTTTTGTGTTAGTTTCTTAGCCTAGTCATGTCATAGTGGATTGGTAATGAGAAGTCAGTTCCCACTGCCACAGGCAGCTCAGTTTTGGGGTTCTAATATCCCTAGAAGACCTCTTCACCCACAGGGTGGGGCTGTTGGCTCTTTTCCAGCAGTTACCTTGAGTATACAGGTGTTCTGCTTCCTCTGTGGTTTGTGCAATGCTTTCTGGGATTCTCCTGATTTTGCACGGGGAGTCCAGTTCTGATTCCTGCTCTGCACATACTCGCCTGGGCCAGATTCTGGCTTTGAATGGCCCTGAAAACCCCAGACTTTGAGATCTGTAATCTCTCCTGTTCCTGATGTTTATTATGTCCCTTCTGTGTGGAAATATCCCTTTTTGCCTTTGAGTTCTGCTGTATACGTAATATCTAATAATACTTGTCCCTATTTCTACATGTTTGGAAATCTTGCATGTAATTAGTGTTACCTGGAAAACTGCCTACTATTTTCTGTCTAAGTGTGTAGTCTTTGGTTTCTGCATTATCTCCATTTGAATAACCTCTCCAAGTACCTCTGCCTATTGCAAATGTAATCTAACTTTATAGGACTTGAGGGTTTGATGAAGGCAAGCTTTCCCATGCTTTTTTTCCCTGCAGGGGACAAATTAACCCCTAATAAATCCCTTAGCTGAATTCCTTTGACATCTACTTGATACTTAATCGTATTTTATTATAATTTTCTGTCTTTTATTTGTCTTATGAAATTATAAAATATTTGAGATGTGTGGCCATTTTTTAAGTTTCTTGGATTTCTTCATGGAATATATACAGAACTTGGCATTTAAGTAAGCACATCCCAATGGAAGAATGACTGAGAAATAAAAGCCAAATTAAAATAAGAATGATTTTATAGTACATCACATTTAATTTAAAAGGATCCAGGTACCCAGGAAAACAGAATTTGTTCAAATTTTGTTTTTGTTTGTATTCGGTTTAATTCTTTTACTCAAAATTCATGAATTTATTTATAAGGCTAGAGAGATTTTATACAAGCTCCTAGATGACTGAAAAAGGACAGAAAGGTTTTATTTCAAGCAGTATAGAATTACTTTGGTAGATAAAATCTTATGTTTGTGCCAACAAAGAAAACTTCCTTAAACCAGCGGGGAAAATTAGTTAGTTTGTGGTTGTCCGCTTAGAATTTGGTCTTGAGTAAATTAACTAACAAACAGCTGATTCTCAGAGCCACTTGAACAGGGAAATGCTTGAGTTCCAGTTCAGGGGAGCTCAGGAAGGTATGGATGCAAATTACATTCCAACACAAGCTGGCCAATCAAGCCTTGAACACTTTTGAGGTCTTTGATTTTGCCTGTGAATATGGGAACACCCAAGGGCACCTTCAAATTAAAAAAATAAACACACTGTTCTAAAGAGTCCTGGATGTGTAATTTGGTTGAAATTTGAGGGATGTCTTTTTATAGTAACAGAGTCTATAAAGAAAATAAGATTCAGGTAAGGTTAAGTCCTTTCCAGTCATAAGTGCATGTAAATGACCTTCAACTCTAAATTCAAATACTTTGGTAGTTTCTTCCCCCCCAATAGTTTGTGGGTAAAACATATGGTGCAATATTTTATTTCCAGCCAGATTTTTATAACCTATTGGATGATACTACACTAATAAAAATAGCATCTAACATTGATTGTATAACTGTCTATGTCAAGTTATGTTCTTATACTTCACACATATTTCATTTAATGGTTAAATAACCCTATGATATAACTACTATTATCTCCCATTTGCAGGCAGAGAAAATTGAGATGCAAAAGGGTTAATTATTTCACCCAAGTCACAAAGTAGTCTTAAACTACTGTGAATTTCCTGCTGGCTTCCTATTCATGTTCCTATCAGGGTTCTTTTGGCAATAAATATTTTATTGATTTTAGACAAAATATGGCAGTGTTGTTTAACTTATCACTACCTTGTTGCAGTCTGAACTAAACTTGGAAGAAAAGGTTTTTAGGCAATTTAATTCTAAAAACATTACTGAGTACCTATTATTTGCAATACATTGCACTTGGTAATGAACAGGAGAGAGATGGGGGAGCTCTCTTTTCTCTACCAGTTCTTCAATGGAAAGGGCATTTCTGTTATAATTAGGTGACAGGAGACACTGCTAATTGTTCATGCCAATTCACTGGTGATTATAGTTGCAATATGGTGTCATGAAAGAAGTCACAAAACCTGTGATTTCACTTTTTCTCTGTGGTTATATAAGATAAATACTATAAATGACAATGGACTTCAAATAAATAACTCCTATCTTCTAAAATCATGCAT
>PVJN01012116.1:0-51750 GCA_004026805.1 Lasiurus borealis | reverse complement strand
GTCCAGCCTGCTATCCCTTTGAGAATTACTGTTCTGTAGGGTGGATCTGTAAGAACAGTATATGCATAACTTCTCCAAAATAAATGATTTTCTAGGACAGTATTGCCTTTAGAATAGATACCACCTGAAGGGTGAACATGTTTTGATGAAAATAATATTGTAAATGGTTATATATACATATATATATATATATATACACACACACACACACACACACGTATATATACATATATATGTACATATACATACATATATGTGTATATATACATATACATACATATATATATACATACACACACACATATATATATATTCAGAGCGCAGGGGCATAGCACAAAACTGGGTATTCCCCAGACTGGAGAGAATCCAACAGGCAAAGCAATTTGAAATGTGTCAGCAATCCCCCAGCAAACAATCCAAACACTTCCCACTCGCTTAAGCCGAAGCCTAATACAGTATATTTGATCCAAACCCAGTTCAGAATCTGAGGAAAGCGCGCAATCCCAGAGTGTGGCAACCCACAGGTGGACACTCAGGCAGAGACGGTGCCTCGTGGCCGAGATGAGGCCAGACGAGAGCAAATCTGCCCCCCAGCCCGGGGTCCTTCCTGCCAGCCTGGCTCACACCCACCGCTCCTTTCCAACTCCCAGCGCGCGCGGCTGAGCCTTCCAGCCTGGGATCTAATTAGGGATGGTCCGTGGGCTCGGCCTCCCCGGGAGGAGGCAGTCACGCCATCTGCAGTCCAGATCCTGCCTGCGAAGGGCGGTGTCAGACATCCCCGAGCAGCTGTCCACGTGGCCCGCGCTGTCAGGATGTACAAATGTGTCTGGTGGGAAGTCTCTGCGGCTCAACCCACAGTGCGAGGCGGCTCCATTAGTGAGGCAGGTGAGCCGTCTGTGAGAAAACCACAGACCCCGCCCTCATCATCGGGAATAAACGAGCTGTGTCGTGTGTGGGGGCTGCAGATGGAGGAGAGATTCCTTCCCCAAGGGTGACAATGGCTTTGACCTCAGACCGGTGTGCGCCTGGCTGTCACGCAGCTGTAAACAGTTGCTTCTTTCCACTTCTGGAAATTCCTCATCTGCCAAATGGGCAACCATCATTCCCATCTCCCAGAATGGGAGGGTGACAAGAAATCAAGTGTGCCGAGACCGGTTTGGCTCAGTGGATAGATCATCGGCCTGTGGACTGCAAGGTCCACGGTTCGATTCCGGTCAGGGGCATGTACCTTGCTTGTGGGCACATCTCCAGTGTGGGGCGTGCAGGAGGCGGCTGATCGGGGTCTCTCTCTCATCTATGTTTCTGACTTTCTATCCCTCTCCCTTCCTCTCTGTGAAAAATCAATAAAATATATTAAAAAAAAAAAAAGAAATCAAGTGTGCAGGAGAGGCATCCCAGCGAGAGTGTGGGAGGTGTTGGGGCCAGTTTTTCTGGGGTTCCTCGAGTGAAATGTTGGGCAGGATGAGGACCAGCCCCAGTGTCCTCCTCGGCCCCCCTGAAACCCCAAGATGCGCTGCCATCCACAGGGCTCTGCGTGCTCTCGGCTGCCACCCGGTTATCATCAGTCCTTGCAAAGTCGGCTCTCTCCACCGCCCCACTTCCTGTCCGCACCCCGGAGTGCTGGAGGATGCAGAGCCGGGAGAGGCTGAGAGCCACCGCGGGTCTCTCTTTTATGATTTCCTCCTCGCAAGGTGAGAGAGGACAGCGTCTCCGGAATGAAAGATTCTCCTCCGTGCCCTCTCCCAGCAGAGGCCCTAATTCATTTTTCATGGCCCCTCGCAGTGACAAAAGCGCTGCTTTCTCTCTTGTAAGCGCGCTCCGCGCAATAAGTCAAAGCTGATGTGCATTTTCCCCCCGGGGTGCCGGGGCGCGCTTTGATTTAATTTGCCCTGTTGTTTGGCACGGAGCCTTGGCGGGCGAGTTTCTTCCCGGACCCGGGGAGGCCGGGGCCCTGACAGCGACGGCACGGTGACAGATGGGGTTCGGTGGGTAGTGTTTAAATACTTTGCGGCAGTGATCAAGGAAAGAGGGGAGAGTGACAGATGCTCCTGCGGAAAGTCAGCCAGACAAACACACACACACATCCTGCGGATGGAAGCTGGGGGACCCCCGGCCACAGCGTGGGTCCACAGGGGAGGCCTGCCCGTTCCCATTGGCTGGAGTCAGCGGGTATCACGGGAGAGCTTGGGGGGGGGGGGGTCTCTGCTGGATGGGCCCATCTGGCCTCTGCTGTAGTCACTGTAGATCGTGACCCATTTCCAGCATTTTCACTCACACACACACACACACGCACACACACACACACACACACATCCCTGAAGACAGCTATGCCTGTCCATACAGGCCCAGGAGGAAAAACACCCTGGTGAGGGTTACTCCTACTTAAAAATACATGGCCTGAAAACTGATTTGGCTCAGTGGATGGCGCGTCAGCCTGCGGACTGAAAGGTCCCAAGTTCAATTCTGGTCAGGGGCATATATCTTGGTTGTGGGCACATCCCCAGTGGGGGGTGTGCAGGAGGCAGCTGATGGATGTTTCTCTCTCATAGATGTTTCTATCTCTCTCCCTTCCTCTCTGTAAAAAAATCAATAAAATATATATTAAAAAAAAAGAATGACATGAGTTATGAGACATGAGCGGGCAGAAAGGCAAAGAGAGTCAGGTAGAAGGTAATGAAGTGGCGCAGGCAGATCTAGAAACACATGTGACACAGAGGCCACCGATGATGTCCGTGATCCTGGCCTGCTCTCTCCCCACACCACCTCCGTGATCCCCAGCAGAAGAGAGGAAATGCTCCTGATCACCTCTCGCTATTCCTGCTGCTGCGGTAACAACTACCGTGGGGTCCGTCCTGCTAGCTCCCCAAAGAAATGGACACCCCTGGGGGGATCACACTGTGATTGGGCAAAGGATGTTTGAGGAGCAAAGTGACGACTGTGTCGGAAAGCCAGTCTGCGTGCAGGAGGACATCAGAGGAGATGCTCCCTGGGACCCACCACGGACATGGCCTTGACTTTGTGGTCCACGTGTGCCTTTCAGGAGGGACTATGAGTGAGCACACAGAGTACACGGAGAGCGAGGAAAAGAAGGGGAGTGTTTGAGGTATCGCTGTGCATTCTGGTTCCTCTTATTCTTTGCTTTTAATTTTTTAAGCAGATTTGCGAGTGAGATGCACTTTCTAGACAAGCGGCGTGAAGACATGAAACCAGAGGCCAGCCTGTGGGTTGAGAACGTGTGCCACAAACGAAAGGAGCAAGAGGGTATTGGGATAGTTAAGAGGGGCCTTGGGTAGAGGTGAGCATCCAACTGAGAAGACTCAACAGACAGAGAGGGTGGCCAGTAGCCGGGGTATTCCTGAGTGTCTCCCAGTGGAAGTCCCACCTGGTTGCCAGGAGACAGCAGGTGAGAAGTCCTGTTGGAAATCCTGTTGGAAATGAGCCTACCAGTTCCAACAGCTGTGTAACTTACCACCCCATTCTCACCCCTCCCTGACTGGGCAGTGAGCTTCACCCTAAAAGGAGAATTGAGGCCTGCCTCTTGGCACAGTTCTGGGTTTTGTTTTACAGCGAATCAAACAGGCAGTGGCCCCTGGAGAGCCGAGAAGCTAAGTTCCCTGGAGCAACCGAGTGACCCCTTGACCTTCGGAGGTTACAGATGGAGCGCGGCAGAGGTCCTGGTGAAGAGTCATTGACAAGGTTTAACCCGGGTCGTTTTTAGCGGCCCCGGTCTCAAGGATGCCATGCCGTCACATGAGAAAGAAACTGTGGATTATGGGGAATGGAGGCTCAAGCGAACAGGGATAAAAAGATAAAAGAAGGGAGGAGAAAAGGTCAGAGCAGAGCCTCAGGGATCCGAAAAACAACAGTCAAAAAGGCAAAGCTAAAAGGCATCCTGACAACATCTGCTTCTCCTGTGTGCTCGCCTCAGCACGGGGTTTCACAAGCAAGGCTGCAGACGGGGCTGGCCAGCGGTTCACAGCCCTGCCCCCGGGGGACACTTGTCAATGTAGGGAGACATGTTTGGTTGTCACTGCTGGCAGGTGGGTGCCACTGGCATCTGATAAACAGAAGTCGGAGACGCTGGAAATACCATACACCAAACAGCCCCCCAGCTGGGATTAGCCAGCCCCAAATGTCAACTGCACCCAGGCTGAGAAGTCTGGGGCTACAGAGGCAGGGGCCAGAGATGCTGAGCCAACTGGGCCCTCTCCAGACTCTGGGCACGGTATTCCTGGCTTCCTCTGCCCCAGCGACACTGGTCTCTCCATGGAATATGCCACCCTGTCTGCCAATACCAAGGAAGAGAATGGCCACAGTGAGGAGGTATGGAAGGCCTGCCTATGGAGTGTGAAAGAGGGGGGGTGGGGCGCAGGTTGGAACAAGAAATGGTGTTCTAGAAAAAAAAAGAAAATCAAGGTGGCCGAGGAGCAATATGGAGAGAGAAAAGAAAATGAAGGGAGTTGAAACCGGTTTGCTCAGTGGATAGAGTGTCAGCTTAGGGACTGAAGGGTCCCAGGTTCCATTCTGGTCAGGGGCATGTAGCTTGGTTGTGGGCACATCCCCAGTAGAAGGTGTGCAGGAGGCAGCTGATCAATGTTTCTCTCTCATCAATGTTTCTAACTCTCTATCTCTCTCCCTTACTCTCTGTGAAAAATCAATAAACTATCTTAAAAAAAAAAAAAAAAACAAAACACTAAGGTATTTAAAGAAGAAAAAAGAAAATGAAGGGAAAGGAGGAAAGCCTGGCCAAAGGAATGGAGGAGGGGAGATGCAAGTTCAGGAGGGAGAGGTCGTGGGTAGGAGGAGGAAGAAGCCCTACTGGGCATCTGATGTGCTTAGGAGCGAGAGCACCAACGTATCTACAGGGCCAGGGGACAGACACGTGAGGGCATGAGATGGGCATTCCGTGAAATGTGAATAAAGCGAGGAGAAAACAGGACAGTTCTAGACAAAAGTAAGAGGAGGACAACGACCATAGGAATAACGGGCAAGGCAAGTTCGGGATGAGAAGGGACTGGGGCAGTGGTCGGCAAACTGTGGCTCTCGAGCCACATGCCTCTCTTTGGCCCTTTGAGTGTGGCTCTTCCACAAAATACCAAGGCCTGGGCGAGTCTATTTTGAAGAAGTGGTGTTAGTTTAAGTTTTAAAAATTTGGCTCTCCAAAGGAATTTCAATCGTTGTCCTGTTGACATGTGGCTCTGTGGACTGATGGGTTTGCCGACCCCTGGCCTGGGGAATTGAGAAGTCCAGGGGGACAGGAGCTTCTGTGATAACATGACAACCTCAGTCTGCACCCGGATCTGAGCTGCACGCTGTCTGGGAGGTAACCAAGCCCCTGTCAGCTCTGTTCAGCAGCTCACGTCTAGAAGTCCTTGTGGGTGGACCGGAGGCGGACAGACAGGGAAGCAAGGGACACATGTGAGAGCGAGGCTTCGGGCAGAGAGCACCGAGCTGTGTTCCAGCCCCTCGTTGGCTGGAGTTCAAAGCCAAAGCCACAAAGGCTGTTTTTCTCCAGATCCCGCACTTGAGGCGGATCCTGGGCAGGAACTACATCAGCGCCCACTCTCGGCCCCAGGCCCCGGGCTAGGCCCTCGGCAGGCGTAGATGATGGCAGTTGGACAGGTTGGTCAGTAAGTGTGACAAAAAGGGTCTGTGCATCCCAGGAAGAGCAGGGAATAGGGTTGTCCTTGGTAAGAGCTCTGGACCAGGGCCAGGCCGGTCGGTGGGGATCATCTGGCCTCTGAAGCCAGCGGGCCACGTGACCTCAGGCAGGTCACTGTGCCTCTACATCTCGGCTTCCTGGTTTGCAAATGGAACAGACAAACAGGACTAGGTCAATTGCAGGGTGTTTTTTTTTTTTTTTCTGGACCTGATATTCCATGGTGCCTATGTATAAGGTTGGTCAATGTTCTCATGCTTTAAATTGTTTTGCTTGGCCAATGTGCCCATTGTCATCATGGATGTGGTGTAGTAGGAAAAACTGGCAGCACATTCATAGACCTGAGGTCACATCCCCACTGGCCTTGGACAAATACCTTAACAAGCCAGACTCAGTTTTCTCCGCCAGGAAGTGAGGAGCATGCTGTCTGCCCTGTCAAACCAGTGTGGGGACTGAAGCAAGGCCTGGGCAGGGCACAGGGGACACAGAGCCGACCCGCAGTCAGTGAGGAGATCTTCATGCAGAGGCAGTAAGCTACCATGTGTTCCAGGAAGAGAGTTAGCTCATGGGCACCTTGCTGGAAACATGTGAGGACACAGCTGGAAACATGTGAGGACATGGAAGAGGGTTAGCTAGCTCACAAGGCACCATTCTGGAAACATGTGAGGACATGAGATATGTTCTAGGAAGAGGGGTAGCTCACAGGTACCATGCTGGAAACATGTGAGGACATAGCTAGAAACATGAGAGGACACAGCTGAAATATGTGAGGATATAGCTGGAAACATGTGAGGACACAGGGTGTGTTCTAGGAAGATAGTTAGCTCATAGATGCCATGCTGGAAACATGTGAGGACATAGCTAGAAACATGTGAGGACACCAGATGTGTTCTAGGAAAAAAGTTAGCTCATAGACACCATGCTGGAAACATGTGAGGACATAGCTAGAAACATGCAATGGCATGGGATGTGTTCCAGGAAAAAAGTTAGCTCGCGGGCACCATGCTGGACACATGTGAGGCTATGGCTGTGATCCAGAGAGAGAATTAGCTCCCAGATCCCATGCTGAAAACCTGTTTGACAGCTAATCTCTGAATAGCAGAGATAAAACAGAGCTGTAGCTCCCGCTATGGAATTAATGTTTCCCCTAAATCTAAGTGTCCTGCAAGATACTGCAAGTATTCAGAGAAAAAAAAAAGACTTCTTTATTGCGCAAGTTTGGGGAGACCTTGGGAAAACAGAGATGAAGTGTGGGCTCTTCAGAACCTCTGACAGGTGTTCCCATAAAACGCATCTCCAAAGGGGAAGAACACACACAGCTTTTTCAACTTCTTTGACCAACATGCATTTTCTTGCCCACCAAAGCACCTGTTCCCCTCTCAGAGCTATGAGCGCTACCCTAAACACCATCTCAGAAAGGGGGGTCCGTGCAGATACATCCCTTGCCTGCTCAGCCATGAAAAGACCCAAGAGCCCGGGATTCTCACTCATCCTTCTCAGAGTATCCCAAAGCTGCAAATGCTCTTTTTTTTTCAACCAGCAATAAACTACAGTGGTACCTCGAGATACGAGTGCCCTAACATACGAGATTTTTGAGATATGAGCCGTTGAGCGAGCTATTTTTGCTTTGAAATACGAGCAACATTTGAGATACAAGTAATCGCGCGGATCGGCCAGCTGCACACGACCCACCAGTTTACCTCGACTCGAGCATCTCATAGTTTCCCACGCCTCAAGGTTACGGAATGAATTAAACTCGTATCTCGAGGTACCACTGTACTTCTTCACAGTCACCTACCCACCCATATCTGGAGCCTCCCGTGCGCCCATCCAGCACCCTCCTCCCAGTTTCCTCCCAGAAATCCTCCATCTTTGTGGGCTTTCCTTTCGTGTTTGCTAACCGCCACGCCGCTTCTGTTCCTGCCTGCCCACTCCCACCCTTCCAGGAACTCTGGGGCGGATGGTCTGTGACATCCAGGATGGTTGGACCCGGCAGCCAGCCCCGAATTCAGCTCAATGGTTTGCCTGAGGGGGAGGGGCGAATATCTAGCTCATCAAAGTAGGAATTTATTGCGTGATGCCTGTCAGAAAGAGATGAGAAACGAGGAGCAGCTGATAGGGAGATGAGTCTCAGAACTGATGGTAGATAAACTTCCAATGTTTCATTCAAGACAGGGAGCAAATGTTTCAACGGAGATGAGGAAGAGGAGGTCTGCCAAGCAGAACTGCCACTGGGTGACCAGCCTGGGTGATGGGGAGGGCCGGGCAGTGAGAGGAGGGAAACGGGGCTGTGTGGGAGGTGAGGTACCAAAAAGAATTCACCTTGAAAGGCATCTCATTGAGCCAAAACCGGTTTGGCTCAATGGATAGAGCATCGACCTGCAGATTGAAAGGTCCCAGGTTCGATTCCGGTCAAGGACATGTACCTTGGTTACGGCCACATCCCCAGTAGGGGGCATGCAGGAGGCAGATGATCGATGTCTCTCTCATAGATGTTTCTAACTTTCTATTCCTCTCCCTTCTTCTCTGTAAAAAAATCAATAAGATATATTTTAAACAAACCAATAAATAAATAAAGGCATTTCACTGAGAAGGTCACAGCTCCCACAATTCCTTGCAGTCTCTGCACCGGCAGTAGGGCAGGTGAGGCAGACCCTCGGGCTTAGGGGTTTTCATGACACTGTCTCTTGTCACCGCTAGGCTGAGGTCTTTCTTCTCTTGGGCAGGGCCAGTAGCAGCCTGAGGCTCTGCCCCTCCTTCTAGTCTACTTCTGCCATTGCCTTTCCCTCATGGAGAAGCAGGCAATTCCAAGCCCAGTAAAAGGGTAGTAGATGTGGCCAGCCCACAGCACTTTCACAGACACCCTCAAATCCATCAAAACCAAACACTGCCCATCTTACTACAGCTTTAACCAGTCCTGAGAGGTAGGATTGCAGGCCATAGGTCTTTCCTTCCCACATTCAAGAACATCAAGACCCAGAAAAATTAAACTTCATATAAATCCAACAGCCAATGAGCAGTGACGTGGAATCACAGGCCGTGCTCTTTCCCTATGAACACACTCATGACCACATCGACATTTTCACACGAGGAAAAAAAAGTGACGTGGGTTAAGAACATACCAATCTTATTTCTGGAAAGGAAAGATTAGGCCAGTGGTCAGCAAACCATGGCTCGAGAGCCACAGGTTTGCCGCACTATTGACTAATGAGTTTGCCAGCCACTGTCCTAATTCATAGGTTGATGCTCATCCACTGAGCAACACCAGGTAGGCTCAATATTTTTTAACAAAATGAGCATCACACAGCAAAACACAATAAGGCCTACAAGAAAACAGAATACCAAGAGTGAGACCAGATTCAAATAGACAAAAAGTTAGGTAATGGAGCTATGAGTCACAGACTATAAAATAACCAGGCTTATGATATATAGAAATAAAGAGCAAACTTTAAAATAATTTCATAGAAAAAAATATAAAGATTAAATTGCACATTTGAGGAAAACTTCTTGAAATGAATATATATATATATATATATATATATATATATATAACCAATGAAAAGGTTTAAAGGTAAGATACAGCTAAAGAAAGAATCAATTAAGTGTAAGATAAGAAAAAAATTACCCAATAAGTAGAATAATGAGACAAAAAATAAAAGAATGAATAAAAGTCTTGAGGAATCAAGGATTGTTGGAGGCAGAGAGAAAGAAGGATGCGCCTTCCATGGAGCCAAGAGTGGGGTGGACAACTGAAGTCAAAAACCCATCATCAAACGGAAAGAAAATAACTTTCAATTCAAAAGTCTATACTCAAAAATAACACATTTCAGAAATAAGGGCAAATAAGTCATTTTCACTAAACAAACAAAAAAAGATGCCAGCACCAGACCTTCACTAGGAAAAAACCCTATAGAGGAAACTTCCACCAGGAGAAGAAAAAATAAATAAATCTCTGATAGAGGTGCGGGGAGGCATGAGCAAAGAGTATTATCAATATGTGATAGATAAACATTGCACAAAACAATATCTTAAAAATATATCTTTAATTAAATTGTAGGCCAGCAATAGACATGAAGGGGAAATCAGGGCAGATCATGTAAAATATTCTGAGATCCTTGGACTGGTAGGGATTAAGGAGGAGCGGAGCTATGGATGAAAATCACCCTTTGGAAAGTTAAGTAATAAATGGGCCTTAACCTCTGTCACCACTTCAAGGTTGGGTATTACATTCATGAGTCATTTGGGCTCCTGGTTTCTTAGCCTCTGCTTTAATATTTCTATACTAGTGGCCCGGTGCATGAAATTCATGGACCGGGTGAGAGAGTGTCCCTCAGCCCGGTGTGCACCCTGTCCAATCTGGGACCCCTCAGTGGATGTCCAACTGCCAGATGTCTAGCAGTCAGACATCCTTCTCACAATCTGGGACCACTGGCTCCTAACCACTCACTTGCCTGCCTGCCTGACTGCCCCTAACCATTTCTGCCTGCCAGCCTGATCGCCCCCTAATTGCTCCCCTGCCAGCCTGATTGACGCCTAATTGCCCTTCCCTGCTGGCCTGATCGCCCCCAAGGCTTTTATTAGTATAGATAGTTTCAAAGGTCATTTCCAGTGTTTAAGAGAAGGGCGATTTTCAGAAGAGAAGGAGAGATTAAAGCAATGACACCAAGGACTGAATCCAACTACTTTAAACCGGAGGCCCGATCTCTACAAAATTCCTCCTGCCATCAGTCCCTTTGAGTGTCAAGGCCAAGGAAGCAGCCCTCTGTAGCCAGGATAAGGCCTCACCTGTTTCCAGCAGGTGGCCTCCCACAAACCAGCTGGGGACAGGCGGTCCCTGTCTTCCCCACAGAGTTCCTTCTCCAGCTGGCAGAATGGCTGCACACTCCAAAGAGCAGTCACCTCCATGGGGGCTGGGGCACCTTCCCAACACAGGTGCGCACACATGCGCACACACACACACATACACGCATCTCCTAACCCCCAGCCTTGTTCTGTCTCCCGTGTTTTATTGCAATGGCATCTTCCTCCAGGATCATCATTTACGACATGATTGCTCGGCTGAAGCCAAGTTCGCAGGGAGCTCCAAGGAGAAAAGGCAAGGCCAGCGTCCCTTTCGGAGGCACAGGTGTGTGTGCAAGGGAATGAACGGACACAGAGACAGGCTGAGTGTGGAGAATTTTCCAGAACAGTGATAACTAGCCAGAGATCTGACCCAGAAGCCGGGGGGATGCAACGTGTGTATGGGATCACCTGGGTCAGGACCCTTCCTTCCAGACAACTACAGTAGATGGTGTGACCGCTGGGAGTACAGTCCCCCTCCTGTGTACCCCCACCTGGCACAGGCGCATAGGACAGGTGTGATTGGCAAAGGAGAGGAGGAAAAGCTCGCATAGCAACAGCTGAATGTTTCTGTGCTTGGCACCGGGCAAACATGCCTTCCTGGCATCTACGGGCGCAACGAACGCCCCAAATTCAGGAGAAATTGCTCTGTTTGGACCTGATGCCTGGTGGACCGCTGAGGGTCACCAGCTTGAGAGAATGGGCATTGCAGAGGCCGGGGCATAGCTAGGACCTGGGCAGGAAACCAGACAAACACACAAAGGGCACTTCCCATGATCATGGCAGTGCTGCCGGGAACCAGGTGCTGGGCAAGGCCAGGGCCCCGGGCCACGGGGTCTCCCTTCCCTAGGGAACAGCACGGGCAGTTTCCTCGTTCAGGCAGCTTCCTGGCGCTCAGATGAAAGGCCATTTTAAATAACAGCCATGTCTTAGAGCAAGGGGAGAAGGGAGAAAGAAAAAAAATAAAAACAACTCAAGGGCTCTAGCACTGCCACGGTTTTAAATTATAGTGCAGGAGGATAAAAATAAAAGAGAGAGAGAGGAAGAGCGAGCAAGGGGAAAAAATTGCCATTGTTTTATGAAGCAGATGGGAAAGTTCAGGGGATCAGAAAAAGACTATTATTATCTCAACTCTCCAGTGACAAGCCAGGAGAAGGATGGAGAGTGTTCCCCCGGTCTCTTCCTGAGAAGGGGCCACCGGCGGAATTCATTCTGAACTCCGCCCGAGGACGGGGACTCTGACACGCAGGGCAGAAGGAGAGATCCGCCAGGCGCCCGCATTGCGAGGGCACTGTCTCCCAATTTCCCCAATTTCTCCCGTGTGCACCCGCTCTGGGCTGTGACCGCTGACTGCCATTTCGGGCCTGCCTCCCTAGGGCCTATGGAGAGAAGATGAAGTTCTGGAATGATCCCGGGAATGAAGAGCCAAAAGACCTTTCTGAGAGGAGTTTCAGATGTAAGGGGGACGCTCCGCGGGGTAGGAAGTGCCAGCTAAGCTTCCAGCTCCAATAAAGGAAAGGCTCAGTGGATAGAGCCTCGGCTTGCGGACTGAAAGGTCCCAGGTTCGATTCTGGTTGGGGGCAGGTACCTTGGTTGCGGGCACATCTCCAGTGTGGGGTGTGCAGGAGGCGGCTGATGGATGTCTCTCTCTCATCGATGTTTCTGACTTTCTATCCCTCTCCCTTCCTCTCTGTAAAAAAACAATAAAATATATTTTTTAAAAAAAGGAAAGGCAGCAGATTACAGAATATGAGGGCGGCAGGGAGGGAGGAAAGGAAATAGGAAGGGAAGGAGGGAGGGAGAGAAAAGAGAGAGAGAGACACCCCACATCTGTGCACAGGTTACCTCTTAGGTTCAGAAGAAGGCTCTGATCTCTACTTTGAGGATCACCCGGAGGCCTGCTCTTCCCAGAATGCCTTGCTACACCTGCTCTTGGTGATCTTTTCCTCCTGAATCTGAGAACCATTTCCATCTGAACCGTTAATTCATTTTGCACCTTATTATGTACACTTTTCTTACTCGTTCACGCCCATAGACATTTATTGACAAGAAGAGCTATTTATTAAATAAAAGGGAACTGACATGATGGAGGCCTTTTTAAGTTCATTTTTTTATAGACAGCATTACAGATGTCCTCTATTTCCTCCCCTATATCCCGCGCCCCCACCTGGTCCCTGGCCCCCCTCAGGCCTTCGCCACACTACTGTGTGTATGCCCAGTATCTTTCTAAGTTTTGTATGGCATCTATTTTCTCCCTGATTTTTTACAAGAGCTGATTGTAAGGAAGCTGATTCTCCCCATTTTAGAGATGGGACAATGGATGCACAAGTAGTTATGTGATTCAGCCAGCCTCCTCGCCCATAGTCACAGCCATTAAAACCCAAATGGGTCTCAGTGCAGCGCCTGTGCCCCCGGACTCTGGGCTGGAGTGAGCTGAGAGATGGGGGTCCTATCGACCCTGTCCTGAGAAAGCCCGCAGGCTCTCGTGGGGGCCGGGGCTACCTAGAGATGCCAAACAGCTGTGTGACACATGTTGAAGGGGGTGTCGTTAGACATCAATCAGGCTGGCAGCTGGAGCACCTGGGGAGGAGGCAGGAGGGGCTGTGATTCTGGGGTGAAACGGGGGCCAAAGCAGCATTCCCAGAAAGGGCTCCGGGGTAGAGGGAAGCAAAAAGGGGGAAAATGGGAGGCGCCTGTAATACCGCCGATGATAACATTTAAAAATAAAATGACCGCATAGCAAACCATATTCAACCTAGCGCTTGGCCTTTTGATGAATGTATGTATTTGATTTGGGTTATTACAGTGTTTTCTGTTTACCATGGAAAATAAAATCACATTGAGTGTAACAGGGGCCTTTACAGGGACTCTAGGAGGACCACAGGCTGAGCAGGAGGTGGGGGAGGGGAAGGACGATGGGAAGGTGGTGTTTGAGGCAGAGGGAGCAGCATCTGCAGAGACATCAACAGCATGTCTGCGCTGGGAACCCTGCAGAGCAGCCGTGAGCGAGGGCTGGATGGAGCCGGGCTGGGCCGGCTCCTGTGTGAGGCATGCTCCAAGCTGGACTGAGGTCAAGGTCTGCTGAGCAGCTAAGGGGAGCAGGGCTACAGTTGGTGTGAGGAGGAATGGGCTAACTACACAGATTCTACCTGGAATTAGCTTTTCCTGGGGATATTATTCGCTTTTGGTCACTGTACCATATTTGAAACAAACAAACATATTCTATTAATTTTTTACAGAGAGGAAGAGAGAGGGATAGAGAATTAAAAACATTGATCAGCTGCCTCCTGCACACCTCCTACTGGGGATGTGCCCGCAACCAAGATTCCCTTGACTGGAATCAAACCTGGGATCTTTCAGTCCGCAGGATGACTCTCTATCCACTGAACCTAACCGGTCAGGGCATGATCACTGTACAATCTTTGCCCATCACATTCTCTGCTTCTTCTCTTAATGCACTACTCCCAGTGGTTGTGTTAAAAAAAAAATCAAAAGGCCCTAACCGGTTTGGCTCAGTGGATAGAGCATTGGCCTGCGGATTGAAAGGCCCCAGGTTCCTTTCCGGTCAAGGACATGTACCTGGGTTGTGGGCACATCCCCAGTAGGGGGTGTGCAGGAGGCGGCTGATGGATGTTTCTCCCTCATCGATGTTCCTAACTCTCTATCTCTCTCCCCCCTCTCTGTAAAAAATCAATAAAATATATTGTTTTAAAAATATTATCCAAAGAAAAACAATTGACACGTAAGAGAGGGAGTCAGAAACCTGGGGGTGCAGGAGTAGCTAGAGTCCAAACCAGAATATGAGTGTTTTCTTCTTGTTCCACCAGGAGTTCCACTCTGGGATCTTGGAGATGTCACATGACCTTGTAGCTACGCTATAGCCATGGCAACCATGAGGGGAACCACCCTCCCTGAGTGCTATGAGTGTAACTTTGAGCAGCAAGGGTGAAACCAATGCTCGACTTTATAGGTGCGATTACGTATATATGTACTAACGTGCACGGTCATTCCCATTCTCTCTCTCTCTCTCTCTTTCTCTCTCTCTCCCTCTCCTACCCTCTCTCTGTGCCAGCTGGGCTTAGAGGAGTCCCTGCCTGAGTAGGAGGTGCAGGCTGGGCCGCTGGGCTGGAATCCAAGCTGGTGTCTTCCCATAATCCCCCTGCAGGGCACAACCAGCACTGTGCTCACACTCGCTAAGGAGGCCGAGGGCCTGAGGCTATGAGACCCCTCTGTCCCACTCAATCTTCCTCTTTGCCCCTCATTCCCCCCAGCCCATGGGGGGCGGGCGCTACCACACCCAACTCTTACAGGATGGGCACCTGGCCCACGGGCAGAAAGGATCTGGAGCAACAGCTGGGATGACCAAGTGCCACCAGCTCCCGGGAATCCTTCAAGTTCTCAACACCCCATCTCTGCACCCCTTTTTTTGCAAGGGGTAGGGGTGGGACCCTGAAATGCACCATCCTCTGCCACAATGGTTCTCAACCTTCCTAAGGCCGTGACCCTTGCATACAGTTCCTCATGTGGTGGTGACCCCCAACCATGACATTTTGCTACTGTTATGCACCATGATGTAAATATCTGCATTTTCCGATGGTCTTAGGCGACCCCTGTGAAAGGGTCATTCGACACCCAAAGGGGTCGCGACCCACAGGTTGAGAAACGAACGATGCTCTAACAAGTAGGAGACCTTGGAAAGATAGAGAAGGGCAGAGAGAGAGGAGGAGGAGTGAGTGCTGGGAGGCGAACCCCTTCCTGTGGACAGCAGATCTCCCGTGCTCCGAGGACCCAGCCCCGGGCCCCGAGGACCCAGCCCCGGGCCACCACTCCTGCCCACGCCCAGTCCGCGGGCCATCAGACAGACACGCTTTCCTAATTGCCATCGCCACTGCCATCCACACGCCTCCCCTGCGCTCTCTCCTCGCCGCTCTATTGATGTGTCTAAAAAGATGCTGCGCACAGAACGCTTGCTGCTCTTTCTCATATTATGCCTGTCAACCAGCCGCCCTGTGCCCTCTCCACGCCGGCTGCTCTCCCCTCTGCAGCCCCCTCCTTCCCGCCACTCTGCCTCCTCACCCCTGCCCAGCTCTGCCTCTGCCTCTTCTCTGCACTCGCACCTTCCGTGCCCTTTCACCTCCTGTCTGATTTGCTTTCCATGATCCCTGAGGTGCACATTCTCCATTATTTCGCATCCATCAGCCGCCTCTAGAACACGTATGTGTCTTCTCTCCTCCGCCACAGCCCCAGGACGCAGCCTCCAAACCCCAGGCCTCCCAGCGAGGGTCCCCCAAAACCCCACCAAGCCAGCAGGCCTGTGGTCCTGGGCCAGGCCCGGGAGGGGCCCCACCGCGCCCTAATCCCGCAGCCCAGAGCTTCGGTGCACTTAATATTCACGACAGATAGAACATTTCACGGCGAATTGGACGCACATTCAACTGGAAATGAAAATTTTATGACTGTTCTCACTCGGAGCCGCAGATTACGCCAGCTGAGAAAACACGGCGCCGGCGTACAACCTGTGAACTGTAAAGTATATTAATAATGAAACCACAGCCTGGGAAATGAAGGCTTTATTCTGTTTATATTCTGCTCCATTAATAGGAGGCATTGCAGCTGGCTCCGCCCCATTAGCCAGCAATCTGTGCAGCCAGGGGCCGGGCTGGGAAACAGGGATGGGGGGGCAGGGGGCGCTGGGGTGGGGGTGTCCCAGGCCCATCGCGTTGTGGCCACAGGACTCTTAAGAGTCAGTGTCCCTCAGAGTTGCGGCTCATGCTGGGCAGTGAATGAACCCCCAAAGTATAGAGAGGCAGAGAGTGGTTTAAGCCAGAAAGAACCGTGACCTTATCAGAAGAGCAAGAGAACATCCCCACTGCACCCAGAAACGGGGGGTCAGCTGGAGTCCCAGGCAGCAGTGAGGTTGTGACAGGGTGGGGGGCACTGCCTTTCCCCCCACAGCACCTGTGGGAGACATTTCCAATACGATGCAGATCTCTGCAGCCCACCCCCGAACCGAGGACTCAATCCCTGGCATTATTAACAAGCTGTCCGACTTCATAAAACTCCAGATGAAATCATAACAGCGCCTTACCCCTCAGCTGCCTCCAATATCCAGCCATCAATCAAAACCTGCGGTCCGAGACATCACCCCACACTCCTTGCAGCCTGCCGGTGCTACCTGAGGCAGGTACCGGGGTGAGCAGGGGTTACGCGGGGGCACACAAAGGTAGAGGGGTACGGGGCGCGGGCCACCGCGCGTCCCTCTGGTCTGCACTGGAAACTGATGGCCGGGCGGCTGCCTTGGTGGCGCACTTGCTGCAGGTGTGGCTGGGAGCCCCGGCCCTGGGCGGCCCTGGCCGGTTTCTCGGCCTGTCAGCGCCAGCTGGGGATGATTTACTCATCTGCAGTGTAATTAGTGACAACTGGAAGGGATTCAGGACTGTGATGAGCCCGTCGCGGGAGCCCTTGAGGAAGGATGGCAGATGGCAGAGACACAAATGAACCGGGGACCCTGTGGTGAGGGAGGGTCTGGGCCCCGGGCAGCCTGCTTGCTCCCCGTCTCCTGCCTCTGCTCTGGACCTGGGAGGGCTCCGGGACACGCTGCAAGGCTGGGGGGCTGCGTCCTGATACGCCAGCCTCACCCCTCCCTCCCCAAATCCCCCCTAAACCCCAGACGACTGGGCAAGAGCCTCCCCCTTCCTTGACTCTTCAGGCTCCTTGGATTCGCCAGGGGCCCGTGGATGATCCAAAAAGTTAGGCAGATGGTCCGCTCTGGCGGTGGTCAACACACACTGTCCTAGGGGGGCTGGGGTACACTGGAAGGTCACCTCGCTCTGTGTCCTGCTTTTAGCCGGACCAAACCGAGCCAGCGAAGAAAATGAGGGGCTGAGTCTGGGCTCCGACAGCCAGCCAAGCGGGAGGGAGAAGGCCTGGAGTCTCCCCGGGATGTTTCAGGAAACTGTGCAGGAAAAAGGATATGTTTAGCGCAGCGATGCTGTCACGGAGGACTGTGAGCAAGGTCAAGGCCAGGAAGGGACCCGCTGGCCCGCACAGACACAGCGAAGGCCATCCATCCCTCTAATAACGCCACGTTGCCCCAGTGCATTGGATAAACACTTGTTGACTGGCGAATTCATTTCTACTTGAACTACAGAGGGTTGAACTTGTATTCTTTTTAAACTAAGTTCTCTGAGACAATCAGGGCCTACGAATGCTTATTTTTTTTTAATATGTTTTATTGAGTTTTTACAGAGAGGAAGGGAGAGGGATAGAAAGTCAGAAACATCGATGAGAGAGAGAGAGATCGATCAGCCGCCTCCTGCATACCCCACACTGGAGATGTGCCTGCAAGCAAGGTACATGCCCCTGACCAGAATCGAACCTGGGACCTTTCAGTCCGTAGGCCGATACTCTATCCACTAAGCCAAACCGGTCTCTGCCCTACGCATGCTTATTGAGCTCTCTCAGAAAGTTTCCCTCCTCCAGATTGGCTCTGAGACCAGCCCGGAGTTTCCAGGGCTGACACAGTGGGAAGGGCTGCACTTGCACACAGGGAAATGGAATCATCGAGAAGGGAGGCGTCAACCCCCTTAAGGTAGAAACGGTGGCGACAGAGACGGTGAGCCAGGCTTTTATGGCGACAGCTCAGAACCCTGGAGCCTGTCCTTAAAGGTTAGGGGCAAAAAAATGGATCCTTCTGGAAACTCAGCCGGTGTCTGAAGTCTGATTGCTGGACACACCCTTGTGTGTCTTCAAATGCAGCTTCGCCCCCTCGCCCGCCCCCCAGTGTACAGCGGTGAGCCCTGCCCGGGGTAGGCACGGCGCATGGTGGAAGCTGAAAGGAGCCGGAGCCAGCTCCTGCGGCGCGACGTCCTGATGGTGACAGAATGGGGACGCGTTTCCCAGCTCAAAATTCTATAATAATATCTCGGGGGAGACATGGGCAAAGTTGGCCAAAATATAATTCGTTTGCACAGCTATTAGAGGCTGATAAAAGGGCTTAATTTGGGGACTGATCTCAGCCATCTCAGGCACTTGGTAGCTGCTCTATTTTTTGTTTGTTTGTTTTTGTTTTTGTGTGTGTGTGTGTTTTTTCAAAAGGTGGCTACTTGGGCCACAGGAAAGCCACCTCCACCCTGGCACAGGCGGAGCCTGGCAGGCACCTGGGCAGAGAACGCAGAGTGGGTTCTTTGCTCTCTGTGAACAGGAAAGAGGAAAGACAAGTGAAATGCCCATGTGACTTCCTCTTCCATCTTTGCTATTTTTTTTCTTCTCCCACTTTGTTCCCACCCCCCTTTGTAAACACAGTAGAAACGTTTAAAATTTATCATTTTTTGCCCTGGCTGGCTTGGTTCAGTGGATAGAGCGTCGGCCTGTGAACTGAGGGGCCCCGGGTTCGATTCCGGCCAAGGGCACATGCCTGGGTTGCGGGCTCGATACCCAGTGGGGAGCATGCAGATCCCCAGTGGTTCTCTCTCATCCTTGATGTTTCTATCTCTCTCTCCTTCTCCCTTCCTCTCTGAAATCAATAAAGAATTATATTAAAATTTACCATTTTTTTAAATAAATTGAAACATTTATAAAGATCTTATTCAGGAAGACATCCTCCCTCCCCTATATCCAAGGAAGCCAAAAGGAGACATCAGTCATTTTTCTGTTGTTTGTGTGTGTGTGTGTGTGTGTGTGTGTGTGGTGTGTGTGTGTGTGTTATCCTCACCTGAGGATATTGTTTCTATTAATCTTTAAAGATAGTAGAAGGGAGAGGCAGAGACAGAGAAAACCATCAATGTGAGAGGGACTCATTGACTGGTTACCTCCCACGTGCACACAATCAGGGCCTGGAGCCTGCAACTTAGGTACGTGCCCTTGACCAGAACCAAATCCAGGACCCTTCAGTCTGCAGGCTGACGCTCTATCCATGGTGCCAAAGAGTCTAGAGCATCAGTCTTTTTTTGTATGTATTTTAATCGTGGAGATGCTGTATCCCTCCAGAATGAATAAAATACAGTGGTACCTCGAGATACGAGTTTAATTTGTTCCGTAACCTTGAGGCGTGGGAAACTATGAGACGCTCGAGTCACGGTAAACTGGTGGGTCGTGTGCAGCTGGCCGATCCACACGATTACTCGTATCTCAACTGTTGCTGGTATTTCAAAGCAAAAATCGCTCGCTCGACAGCTCGTATCTCAAAAATCTCGTATGTTAGGGCACTGGAATCTCGAGGTACCATTGTAATAATGTAAATAAAGAAAGCTGGGCTCCCAGAGGTTCCCCCAGGGACTCAGAGGCCTGACTGGTTGATTCCGGGCCAAAGACAGAAAGGCCCGCTGGGGGCTTCGGGGCATGGCGGTGTGTTGCCGTTGAGCTGAGAGACAAACACACCTGATGAAAGGAACCAAGATGTTATCAAACAGCCACAACCCACGTGCCTCTTGAACAACGGCTGGGATGGCATCCGAGAGCATAATACATGTTTTACCCACAGCGATTTGCCCCTGACGGAGCCAGGACTCAGCACACACACACACACACAGGGAGACCATCCCAGCAAAGGCTAGTTTGCATGCTTCCTCCCAAACGCTGCTTCTTCAGGGAGCATTTGTGCTGTTTATAGGCAATTGGGCTTGATAAATGTACCAGAAGCGAGGGAGCAGGGCAGGAGGGCACGCTGATGGATAAAAAGGCTTATAAATAAACACATGCCAAAGAATTTGCATTTTCATGATCGCTTTTAAGGCAGGCTCCGAGAGGCTTATATCAATATCATAGCCATGATGGGTATTAAGAGTAGGGAGCAACTCATTATTACCTTCATTTCCAGACAACAATGTGACAGGTCATGGGAAGAGGCAGAGGTCCCTGGGCAGAGCCAATTACAAAGGACACTATATCCACCACTGGAACTGCTCGGTCTGGCCCTGCTCAGTTGTCAAAACATCCCTGGGTTCACTCGGATCATGTAACTAGACATGACTGAATTGTATTGCTAGAAGGGAATGAAGACTGAATAACATTAAACGTAATTACGCACGACTGTATCCGACACATGGTAACCATCTGATGAATATGGTTAAGTCTGCAGCAGGAACATGAATGATTGTCAACCAAATAAAATGTGTTCATGTTCCAGAAGAAAAAATAATTGTATAATATATAATATACATGTACACACACACACATTAGTGATATAACATGGATTTATTTTTATCCTAGAGGCCCAGTGCATGAATTCGTGCACAGGTGAGGTCCCTTGGTCTGGCAGGCTATCAGGGCAATTGGGGTGTTCTCGCCCAGTCCCAAAGGGGTAAAATCAGGGCCAGCCGACTGGGGAGAGGGGCCGCAGAAGGCTGGCTGTGGGAATGCACTGATCACAAGGGAGCAGCTCCTACAATGAGCATCTGCACCCTGGTGGTCAGTGCTTGTCATAGCGCCTGGTCAAATGGTTGTTCAGTCCCTTAGGCTTTTATATATATAGATTAAAAGAAAAATTATTATTGCTAGTTTAGTGCTATAAAGAATCACACACACACACACACACACACACACACACACACACACACATATAGATATTGACATTACACTTCAAAGATATTGGATGGAGCAAAAGCCGCGCATCTCCACTTGCCCACCTCTGCCATGGGGACGGTGCTGCTGCCGGATCACAGGGCTCTGCGCATGTGCTGGCCCGAGACAGTGATGCTGCTGCTGCTAGCAGAGACGCCCTGCTTTTCAGGAGGCCCTCTCTCCTCCGAGGACCTGCGCCCTCAGTCTCCTGGGAGCTGATAGGAAATGCTGAGTCTCCAGTCCCACCCCCGACCCACTGGATCCAGACAGGAATGTGCCTGTTCACCGATCCCCAGGAGGTGTCTGTGCCCCTTCAAGCCGGAGAAGTGGGAATGCAGGCGATAAGGGAGGCCTGACTTGGGGACTCCTTTCATCCGCTGCTCCTTCCCCTGGACGGCTTCCAGCTGCCTCTGGATTCCCTCCAGGCTCCGAGCTCCGCGGGCCGCAGGCAGGCTCCCGGGAGCCCGGCCGGTGGGGAGGGTGCGCGTCTGGAGTCCCCGCCACCCCTCATTCCAGAGGACAATCGCATTGTCTCCTCTGTCGCCGCTGCTCCTAATCTGTCCCTTGCACATGGCTGTGGGCACACGACGGATGCCAAACAGAAGAGCGGAAAGGGATCAGGAAATGGTTTCAGTGGATCTCTGGCTCCTGCGAGGTGACAGGGGAGGCGGATGGATTATGTCCCAGCCATCACATCCCCTTCCAGTCAGCTCAGAAGTTTTGCCCCGAGGATCCGAGGCTGAGCGACTCTGCTGCCTCCGCCTCCTGCTTCCTGGGGCTCAGCCGCACCCCCATGACCCCCCTCATCTGCACACACACACACCTGGAACCCGGGCCTGCTCTCCTTCACCCTCTCCTCTCCTCTTCTGCCCTGGGGCCTCCATCTTCTTCTCCAGTGAGGTCCCCCCTCCTCACTGATGAAGTGCACCTCAAAAACCAGTGGCCGATTGACCGGTGACGAGTGATTTAGGGGAGCGCGGTGCCGCCCAATGAATGCCGGCTGTCGTGCGGTTCACCTCGTTAGACAATGCGCGCCCCCATCCTGCCGCTGCAGAGTGATCGGTCTCTGAAGCCCAGTATTCATCTTCCGGGGTTGCTGGGAGATAATAAATGGGTCATATCCCGGTGATAATGGTAATGGCGTCACGGTTCAGAGCTAATATTATGGCAAAATAGTAATTATTTCCACAGTAAACAAGGGCATGGCTGAGCTGCCCACAGAGCCCAGTCCTGTTGAATGGTCCGGTTGGTTTCCTCGGGGCCCAGGCCTGGGACTGGCTAGCGAATGGGGGGTGCAGTTGTAGCCCTCCAGCTCAGTGTCCCCCGCCCCCTCTGCTCTCTGTATCCACTGGCTGTGGAGAGGCACATCTCCCAGGTGCCCCTGGATTCCAGAAGATGGGAAGGCCCTCGCACCCACAGAGGACCGCACAGCCTCAGACACTGGGGAGCAGGGCTTCATAATGGAGTGCAATCCCAGCATGTGGGCTGGAAACTAGGGCCTTCACAATGTGGATTTCTTCTGCCATTGCCCCCCCCAATTTCATGGCCACTGCGGCCCAAAGGGAGAGAGAGGGATCGGTGAGCTTGTCTCCTGGCCCAGCACCCGCCTTAGCTTTCTGCAGTTCCAGAAGCTTCCTGGCAGCTGAGAGAAACACTGGGCGCAGGGAGTTACTGAAATCCAAAAGGAAAACTCTGATTTTGGAAATTCCGGGCCCTGGAAAGCCCCCGTGTGGACGGATGATGGTGTCTACACAGTGTCTGGCCAAAGGGCCAAGGGCAGCAGGACAGGGGAGACCGAGGGGAGAAGCAGCAGGATGGTGAACAGTTTTAAACGGTCTCCTGTGATGCGCCCACGTTCCAGCAAATTACAGTAACACCTCTAACCGGTTTGGCTCGGTGGATAGAGCGTCAGCCTGCGGACTGAAAGGTCCCAGGTTCGATTCCGGTCAAGGGCATGTACCTTGGTTGCGGGCACATCCCCATTGGGAGGCGTGCAGGAGGCAGCTGATCGATGTTTCTCTCTCATGGATGTTTCTAACTTTCTATCCCTCTCCCTTCCTCTCTGTAAAAAATCAATAAAATATCAGAAAAAAAAAATACTGTAACAAACCACCCCCACACTGACAACATGTCCTAGGATTTGTCCAGGAAGCTGGGCTTGACTGGTCCAGCTGGAGGCTGTGAGTTGGATGGTGGTGGGGCTCACGCCCTCTGGAAGGTGTCTTCACCCCACCCAGCAGCTGGGCTGGGCCGGAGCTTGGCAGCTTCTCTCTCCTGGCGTCTCTCCACATGGAGCCTCCATATGGCAACGTTAGGGAAACTGAACGTCTATATATATATATATATATTATTGGTTTTTTACAGAGGAAGGGAGAGGTATAGAGAGTTAAAAACATCAATGAGAGGGAAATATCAATCAGCTGCCTCCTGCACGCCCCCTACTGGGGATGTGTCCACAACCAAGGTACGTGCCCCTGACCGGAATCCAACCCAGGACCCTTCAGTCTGCAGGCTGATGCTCTATCCACTGAGCCAACCCGGTCTCGGCAAAACTGAATGTCTTATTCGGTGGCCTACGCGCCCCCGTGTTCCAGGAGAAACCAGCAGAGATGCCATGGCCTTTGGTCACCCGGCCTTGAAGGTCACCTCCTTCCCTTCACTGGGAGGTTGTCATGGAAACCCACCCTCGCCCAGGGAAGGGGCTGAGACTCCAATGGGCTGGTCCAGGGAATCCCCGGACATGCTTTCCCACCGGGCCAGGTCCACTGGCTCCTTGCCTTTCCACGGCAAGGCCCCGGCTCTGCCTCCACCTCTGATTCAAGGCGTTTTCATGGCTCTGCCCATCCCTACATGGACTCAGATATCAATAAATCTCTCCTCCTCGTCTCTTCATGAGAACACCAGTAATCATTGCTGCTGTTGATGAAATGCTCCTTTAGGCCCATAACTAATATATATATCAGGTGATTCTGTCCTGCTTTTAGAAATAGATATTATTCCCAGCTTATAAAGAAAGAGGCTGAAACATTAACCTGCAGCAATCCAGAAATCAAAACACAACTCTGTTTGCGCCCAAGTCTAAGTTCTCTCCACTGTGCCGTTCTCCTTCCGTGTAAAATTGGTTTCTATAGATACCAAAGATGCTAATAAAAAAATAAAATAGCTACAGCCATTATTTCTGTGAGACTTGGGAAAAGTAACCTAACCTCTATCAGCTTCAATATTCTCACCTGGAAAACGGCTATAAAGGTACCCGCCTCACTGGGCTATAATGAAGGTTCAATGTGATCTGGACGGAGAGCAGGTCCATAGAGCTTGGCCAAGGATTCATGCTCAAAAAACCTACATACAATGCTTTTAACTATTTTCAGGGAGAGCAAATCATGCTTCCAGCACAGATTTTATTTTATAAACAGTCATTTGGGTCAAGAGTATCATGAATTAGATGAGTGATAAAATTTATATGTATAAATAAAATCTTGATGGTTTTACATCCATAGTTGTTTTTTTCTAAAGTCAAAAAAATCAATTAATAAAAAAGCTGGCACCTCAGTGAGAGGTATTTTCAGGCGATTCTAGCATTCTAGCAATGGCAGTTCTGCTGATGGCTGAGAGTGTCATTAAGCACTAGTTGCTGATGTTTGTCAACAGCCCTATATTCTTCAAACAGACGGTGCATGCAAAGGTGAACAGTAATTAGTTGCAAGCTTTCCCAGAGCGTCACTTTTAAAATCCATAATAATGAGATAATAAGCAGTCAGGTGAGTATTCTGAGGAGCTAGCGCGGAAAATCCATCCAGCACTCCACTGTGTCAGCTGTTTAGCCACCAGATCTTCTGGCGGGACGGGATCTGAGTCTCATGGGTCCTCGGAACAATTACCTTCAGCTAAAGGATAAAAAGCCCAAGGGACTCTCATAAAGACACAGAGTTTTTAGTGTGTGTGTGTGTGTGCACGCGAGCACGTATGTGGGGGTGGAGGGATAGAGGGTGGAAAAAAAGGCCTGGCTGATGTGGCTCAATAAATGGGAGCATTGCCCTGTGCACCAAAAGGTGGACTGTTTGATTCCCCATCAGGGCACAAACCTGGGTTTGGGGCTCTATCCCTGGTCAGGGTCTGTATGGGAGGCAACTCATCAATGTTTTTCTCTCACATTGATGTTTCTCTCTCTCTCTCTCTCCCTTCCTTTCTCTAAAATCAACAGAACATATTTAAAAGCAATACAACATATTTAAAAGCAAGAGGGAGAAATACAGAAAAGAGAAAAAAATACAGAGAAGAGAAATACAGAAGAGATCTCCATTTTGATCTTTTGCCCTCCCATCTGAGTGCTTTGCAGAGTACTGAGTGCTAGGCATCTGTTAATTCTAAACCATCATCACTTTTCAATTCAATTTAGCTGCACACAAGAGGAAGCAGAGTCTGAAGGTGACAGATGCAGAGGAACTACACACACACACACACACACACACACATGCACACGCACACAGGCACAGAACAATTACAGCGTGATAGGTGTTTGATAACACACTCAGCTTGCCACGGATGCATCAGAGGACGGCATCATTTTTCAGCTCCCCAAAGAGCCTGGCGATGATTCACACGGTTTTGACCTGATGTGGAGGCAGAGAGGCCTGGCTCGGCATCAGGAAATCCTCGTGGGGCTGACTCTAAGACGGAAGCTGATTCCAGAATTGATCCCTTTGACAACAACTAAGGAAATGCCATGACTGATTTCCGCTCCGACTGAGCTTTAAGATCACACGGGGCAGGGAAAGGGGGGAGATGAAGCCCTGAACCTCAGCTCTGTCCTAAGGTGAGAATTAATCTAAGACATGGCGTGCCTGCTGGGAGTTCACCACAGGCCTGGCCTTCTGTTCTCGGTCTTGTATCTTCCAAGCAGAACCTTCTAGAATTTAAATGAACCATCGCGTCCTGGAGGCTAAGTCGGCGATGACAAAATGGTTGCCAGCACGTGGGAAGCATTTTAAAGGAAGGAGAGTTACGAAGAATGTAAATAACACCTGTGCTTCCAACAGTTCGCAATAACCACTAATTAACTTCCGCATGTCAATGCTGGGATTCACGTTGGAAAGTGAGTGACAGGGTTTCCAAGTCCATCTCCACAGACAAGACATGTCTTTGACGAAGTGATCCTCTCCTCGCCTTGGACAAATTATCCTTACAAATGTGGCCATTATTTTGGAAACGATGAAATCATAATGATGGGATCCTGGAAGACGATCCATCTAGGATGGGGGTTGGGGAACCTTTTTTCTGCCAAGGGCCATTTGGATATTTATAACATCATTTGCTTAATACAACTCACTTTAAGATAAATTTATGTTGCTATGAGGAAACTCCTGGATTTATTGAATGTCAAGTCCTGGCTGCGGTTGCCTTGGCAGGGCCGGACCGGATGATTCCGGGGGCTTTATAGGGCCCTCCCTCCAGATACTTCTCCACCCCGGGTCTACCTGCCTGCAGATGCTAAAGGAAGGCAATAAAGCGCGTAGAGCTCCTGAGACTGTGGTGACCCAGGACACCCCAGTCCTGTCCCCTTCAGGCCGCAGGTACATTTCGGACAGAGCAAGGAGGACAGGCTGGTGCTGCTGATGGACAAGGGTGGGCGAGCGGAAGCAGAAGAGCTAAGGCGTCTGCCATGACAGGGCTGGTTGGAAGGCGGTGGTTTAATGCAAATGTGTTCCTCCCAGAAGGTGGCGCCCACCCTTAAGTCTGCCATTCAGGTAGATTCAGACGCTCCCCCACAAAATGCTCCAGGCAAACAGCCCCAGGATCAGAACAAACTTCCCCCAGGGTAAGACTAGATCAAGCCAGGGTTGGGGCTGGATTTTTGGAACTTCTAGACCAGTGGTTCTCAACTTTTGGAACCTCTAGACTAGTGGTTCTCAACCTGTGGGTCGAGACCCCTTCGGGGGTCGAACGACCCTTTCACAGGGGTCGCCTAAGACCATCGGAAAATGCAAATATTCACATCACGATGCATCACAGTAGCAAAATTTCATGGTTGGGGGTCACCACCACATGAGGAACTGTATTAAAGGGTCCCGGCATTAGAAAGGTTGAGAACCACTGCTCTACACAAAAGTCAAAGAGGAGAGAGTACATAATCATTCTGGAAATCAGTGAAGTCCTCTTCCGGGGCCAGCAAATCAGCGCCTGGTGGCAGCAGAGGTCAAAACCAAGGTTAAGACTTAGCTGTCCAGAGCCGAACCCTATGGACCAGAGTGGAATGGCACGGGCCACTCTTGAAAAGGCGGGTACGTGGGGATGGCACGTACTTGAAAGCTACCACAACTGCCCGTTCACAGAGCGAGGAGAAGGGGAAGGAAGGGAGCGAGTGTGGGTAAAATAAGACCTGGGATAGCGGGGATCAGAAACGCAGAGCATCATTCTCCGTGGTGGAGCTCAGACACCGGCAAACCTGTCTGCAGGACCAGGTAACAATGACTTCAGGCTTTGGGAGCCAGATGGTCTAATGACAGTAACTCAACTGTGACACTAAGACAAAAGCCGCCTTGGAGGAATGGGTGTGGCTGCGTTCTCATAAAGCTTCTTTATAGACACTAACATTTACATTTCAGATCATTTGCATAGCTCATGGAGTATTTTTCTTCTTTATTTTTTTTCCCCCAAACATTTCAAAATGTAAAATTCTTTCTGCGCTCATGGAACTGCTCAAAAGCAGCCAGCAAGGGGGATCTGGCCGGTCGGCGTAGTCTGCCAATCTCTGGCCTCACGAAGTCGGACAAGGGGACCCAGTGCTGGCTTTGAGATCCTGATCCCTTCGGGAATCCAACATACTGGCCCCAGGGAAAACTCGAACAAGCCAGATCTTCCATCTGCCCTGCGGTTTCCCTTGTGATTTCTGCTCTGCACAGTGTGTCCTTTTCAAACCAACTCCACCTTCAACCCCCTCACCTCACTGGGGCTACGTTCTCTGCAGCACTTGTGAAATGGTTAGGTGAGCTTTCACATTAATTATGCGGGGTAAAGAAATGTATGAGCCCAAACCGGTTTGGCTCAGTGGATGGAGCATCTGCCTGCAGACTGAAAGGTCCCAGGTTTGATTCCGGTCAGGGGCATGTACCTTGGTTTCGGGCACATCCCCAGTAGGGGGCGTGCAGGAGGCAGCTGATAAATGTTTCTCTCATGGATGTTTCTAACTCTCTAACCATCTCCCTTCCTCTCTGTAAAAAAATCAATAAAATATATTTTTTAAAAAAAGAAAAAGAAATGTATGACTTAACAAGGTCACCGGGGCACAACTGCTGTTGTCATGGCAATGGTCACAAACAACAGTCACATCATTTGCTTTTGGGGTTTGTGTGGCAAAGAAAAAGAAACGCTGAAACATCTTTGTCTGAGAAGATTTCTCTGTCCTGTGCTCACCTCTCTCATCCGGGCCTCTCGCCCTTGGCCTTGCCATGGAGAATGTACCTGATGATTAACTTTACAAAAGGGCAATGCCCACGGGGTGTCCCTGTTTCCGGAGCGCCTATGGCCGAGGGTTGCTGATTTTCTCGCTCTGATTCGATTTTATAGATGAGGTAGCAGAGGTGCGGGGAGGTTAATGGGTTGGTTGAGGGTCATTCCCTCACTAATTGGTGGAGCCAGGAGCCAAGCCATGCTGTCCACTCCCCCGGTGTCCCCTGCCCCCTCCTTCACCACGGGTGACCCCGGGGTGCTAGGTGGGCATCTGTGTGGTGAAGCTTTTCCCGTGTAACGTGTGGACCAGAGACAAACACACGTCACTGGTGGAGAGAAGGCCGCATGTGTCTCAACCAGCGTTTCCTCATTGAAAGCACAATGATCGGAGGTCAGTTCCTCAGCACACTCCTCGCTTTCCTTCCTCCTTCCCTTATTCCCTGGATGCTTCCCAACATGGCGTGTATCCTCAGATGCTGGAATAGCTGGCACCCGCCGCTCCGAGCACTTGGCACGCGCGCCTCCTGCCTCCCCCCGCACAGTGGGGAGTTTATAGTCCACGGGAATGTAATCGCTCTGCAGGGCTGACTTCGCAGCACGCTCCAGCTGGAGAAACCTCCGAGGCGAGACAGGGCTGGAGTGACGACGACTCAGCATGAAGCGCTTCCTTCCTTTTGTGCGGAACTTGGGTCTTGAAACAGGCACCACTGTGACCCTCCTGGCTCTCTGCCTCCCACTCACTCGGCGGCGGCCCTGGTGCTCCGGGGAGGGTGCCGATGGCTGCACCCACTTCGGCTGCCCCCAGGGGTGAGCCAGGGAGAGGAGGATATCATTGTGGAAGGCACACGGAGACCCACACACGGCCGCTTGCAATGTCACGCAGGTGAGGACAGCAGCAAAGCGTGTGGATATTGTCAAGGCTGGGGGACCCTATTTCCAAGCTATGTTTTTTTGGGGGGTAAGTGGCATTGTGGGGTTGGGGGGAGGCCTCTTTTTTTTCTTTTTCTTTTTTTATTTTTATATTTATTGATTTTTTACAGAGAGGAAGGGAGAGGGATAGAGAGTCAGAAACATCGATGAGAAAGAGAGACATCCATCAGCTGCCTCTTGCCCACCCCCTACTGGGGATGTGCCCGAAACCAAGGTACATGCCCTTGACTGGAATCGAACCTGGGACCTTTCAGTCCGCAGGCCGACGCTCTATCCACTGAGCCAAACCAGCTAGGGCGGGGGAGGCCTCTTTACCAGGCCTCCCTGTGGCCTACGGCTACCTGCACTGCGTTTACTCTGCAGAGCATGTGGCTTACACACAAAGGACCAGGCAGAGCCCATCCGGGTGCAGGCCTGGCTGGCACACAGTGGGTGTCTTTTGAAAGTAGGAAAACAGAATTTCTTCTTTTCCTTTTTGTTCAGTAAAACCTCCAGCACAGTGCTGCTTTGGTTAAATGGCAGTCACTTTCTGCTATTTTCATTAAGCATCTGTGTTTATCCAAGTCAGATGCTCTTAATTGTTTGAACTTACTTTTGTGTCCCCAGGTGAAAGGAAGGGTGGCAAGGAGAAAAGAGACATTCACTATCTCCACTTACTAGATACTTGTAAGCCCGTGTCCACTGGGAATCTGAGAAGAGGCTGCAGGTTTGGTTCAAGGGGAAACTGAGGCTCAGGCAAAGGCTGTCAAGGGGTCACGGAGACACTGTACAGGCCAAGCTCTGCACTGGATTCATGGGACGTGGCGGGAAGGCACATGAGGTGGGCATCCATAGCTCCCTTGCCACATATGAGAAGACCTAATACTCACGTGTTCAGAGCAGCCTGCTCATCTTTAAAATGAGGAAAGGGCCTATTGCCAAGGACAGAGTTAATTACACACTCTAGAATACTAGCTGTTTGTAGGGCCTTTTATACCATCACTTCTATGACAAGCGTTTATCATATTCCAGGTACAGTGGTACCTCGAGATACGAGTGCCCTAACATACAAGATTTTTGAGATACGAGCCGTCGAGCGAGCGATTTTTGCTTTGAAATACGAGCAACATTTGAGATAGGAGTAATCGCGCGGATCGGCCGGCTGTATACGACCTACCAGTTTACCTCAACTCGAGAGTCTCATAGTTTCCCACACCTCAAGGTTACGGAACGAATTAAACTCATATCTCGAGGTACCACTGTATTCATTTCATGTAACACTTCCAACAAGCCCAGGGTGTATGTGTGTGTGTGTGTGTGTGTCTAGGGAAAAAAGATCTGAGTTTCTAGCTTATATCTTGATTTTTGCTCTCTCTCTATCATCTATCTATCTATCTATCTATCTATCTATCTATCTATCTATCATCTCTCTATGGCTAATACGCAAAGTGTCCCCTTGGGAGTTCAACCAAGAGAATGAGAGTTTAATCGCTCACTATAACAGGCACCGACCACTAGGGGGCAGCATGGAACATGGCAGGTCAGCAGCGGCCATGGCAGGGTATTGAGAGAAAAAGAGGAGGAGGAGGTGGGGAGCTGGGGAGGTGGGTAACCTGATCCCCCCCTGATTGCTGGCCAGGCCTATTTCGGGCCCTGGGCCTCTGGTCTATAATAAAACAGGATGACAGTAAACAGTAAGGCAATGGGCTCAGAGTCAGTGCCTCGACAACCGCACTGCCTACTGCAGTCTCGGCCATCTCCCACATTAGCAAGTTACTTAAGTGAGCTCCCTGTGTCTCAAGCTCTTCATCTATAAAACATCAGCCATAATACCTACATGATGAGGTTGTCAAGAAAATTAAAGAGTTCATTAACGTAAAGCATTCAGAACAGTGCCTGGAGCGTAGCCAATCTAGAACAAAAATATTAGCTATGGTGATGATGATGATGATGATGGGGATGATAGTGACGGCGATTCCTCTTTCCCTCTTCTTTTTTTTTTTTAATGAGTAAAATCTAACCATTTTAGACGAGGTTCTGTTCCTCATTACGGCCACTTGCATTTCCAGGGGCAGAATCACTAGCTCCGGGTCTCAGCATCGAGGCTTGCCAAGATGATCCTAAAGTTTCCTACGGCTGCCGGCATGATGACAGTGAAGCCGGGCTCTCATCAAGAGGTCCTTATAACCATGACAACAGGAACAGCACCGCTCTCCTGAGGATGTCATTGCCATGACAACACCCAAGTGACCAGAATCAAGAGGTCTGGGAAAGTGCTGTGATAAAGAGAGAAAACATATCAACACGCAGAGAAATGTGGCCATTCAAGAGCACAACGGGGACCGGCCAGCGTGGACACTTGGCGGAGAGTCCAAGGAAGCGACAGGATGTCGAAGAAAACACGGCGGTCACTAAGCTGCACTGAATTGTTCACAGCTGTGGGTTCGGGTTAGAAAGAGAGATGCAGAGAGAAGGAAACCGATTCTCTCCAATGCTTCCAGACCTGAGTGTGCCCTATCAATCAAGAGGTTTTTGTTTGTTTTTTTTTGTTTGTTTTTTTTTTTCCTGTCTCCAAGAAAAGAAGTGCCTCTAGCCCTAGTCTGTCCTGGCTCAGTGGACAGAGCGTTGGCCTGCGGACTGAAGGGTCCCCGGTTTGTTTGTGGTCAGGGGCACGTAGCTCCGTTGCAGGCTCCTCCCCACTCTGTCTTTCCCTCCTTTTTCCAGTCTCTCTCAAAATCGATGGAAAAATATCCTCAGGTGAGGGTTTGAAAAACAAAAACAAAACTGCCTCTCGGGACGTAGCGGCCACCAGAATGAATTTGTTAGGACTCGGAGAATAAATATTTTCGATGGAAGTGGGGAACTTATCATCCTTTTCTTTTGACACCTGGATGTTGCCATGTCCCCAGGATGGATCCACAGAACTCTCTATCTTCGGTCTGTAGGTGGCAAGGACTCATGTCAGGGTCATAAATATACCATGTGAGAGCCGATGACCCTTCGCTTTAGTCTTCCAGCCCCTGTGCTCTTGCAAAGCCAACTATCTACTCAACATTTCCACTTGTGTATCTAAAGTCCCACACGCCTTATTTCACCCATTAGCTTGTCCCACTAGAGTTCTTCAAAGCAGGAGATAATTACGCTAATCTCCAGTGGCACAAGCCACACATCTGTGAGTCACTTGTGGTTTCTAATTCTTTTTTTTTTTTTACAGCTTCTATCTAATCAATCATTAAATCTCCTCAGCTTTAATGCCATCATATATTCCAGATTAAAATCCCTCCCACTCACTCTATTCTGTGGAGCATCACGTCTTGATGGACCAGAGCTACAGTATCCTAACTGGTGTTTCAGTCCTTGCACTCCCACTACCCTTGACCCGTGTCTTTCCCTTCAAGCAGTTAAAAGGACCGTTTGGAAACATTTATTACGTTATTTAACTCTCCCCTGAGAGTGTTTTTTTTTATTGGAACACTTTTCTAAGTTTTTTGTCAAAGCATTACAGGATCTGACTCCCTGGACAAAATGATCAGTGCTGGCACCAGGCCAGGCCTTTGGTTGAGGTCTCAAGGCCTCAGCACATAGGGGCCCTTTAAGAACTCTCAAAGGGGAGGGAAACATCCCATATTTGGGAGACAAAGAAGGTAAAAACATATAAATAGGGAAATTTTCTGCATGTTGGGGCCAGAATTTGAGAAACATTTTCCTCTGGACCTGCGTGTAATAAATGTAACTCCAAACTCTCCGAGCATGGTTTGATTACTCTGGTTTTCTGCAACATTTTTGGTTCCCTGATTCTTGGCTTTCTTTGCCACATCCTGTGTCTCTTTTCTGGGTATTAACATCCTTGCTGTTCCTTCTACACACCAAACATATCCCCAATCTGTGGCCTCGGTACCTGCAGGTACCTCTGCTTGGAACACCCTCTGGCAGGTGTGTCCCACTCACTGTCCCTCTTCCCTCAGGTGTCTGTTCAGATTTTCTCTCAATGCCCGAGAATAGCACCATCTATCGTCCCTACCCCATTTCTGTTTTATTTTTTTTCTCTGCAGAGCTATCTCTCCCTGATATCAGGTTGCATAATAACCTGTCTTATATTACCAATACTTCCCTACTGTTTTCCTCTGGGACAGAGATTTATATGCTGTGTTCACAGCACAAGCTGAAGCATCAAAATATCCACTTGTCATGAGTTAGGTACTCAATAAATATCCACTGAATAAAAGATGATTCATTCTGCATATTTATCATATTGCTGTTGTACTCTATCATTTCCATTCAATCTAATAAGTGCTGATTCTCTAAATAAAAAAATAAATAAATAAATAAATAAATAAGTCTGGTTTATTATGGTCATACTAGAGGCCCGGTGCACGAAATGTGTGCATGGCCAGGGAAGGGGGTTGTCTTTCAGCCCAGCCTGCTCCCTCTCCAATCTGGGACCCCTTGAAAGATGTCCAACTGCCCATTTAGGCTCGATTCTGTCTGGGTCAGATCCTATTCATTCAGATCAGGGTGGTGTTCCCTTGGGGTGTGGGGTGGCCTGGGCGAGGGGCCTATGGTGGTTTGCAGGCTGGACACGCCCCCCAGCGACCCAAGCCCAAGCCTCTCTCCTGCTCTCTGTGGCCGTGGCCATCTTGGTTAATTTGCATACTTGCTCTGATTGGTTAGTGGGCGTGGCTTGTGGGCCTGGCAGAGGTATGGTCAATTTGCCTCTTACTCTTTTATTAGATGGGATTTGGAGAAAAGGGAGTTAACCTATAGTACATAGTCCAATAGCCAGCAATAAATCAGACATGTGCTCGTTTCTAATATCCTACCTATGGCCATCTGGGCAAGAAGCCAGACAAATAAACCTTAACCCCCTAAAACAGGCAATCCTGGGAGCCAAACAGAAACGTGGGAATGCTTCTCAGCTTACACCACAGCCTCACAAAACCCAGTTCCAGGTGTTAGAAATTTATCCTTCTGTGTATCTCTACATTCCATGCCTAGTCTCATGATCTTCACATTGAACTTCAATGGCTTCCTAAAGGTAGGTCTCTAATGAAAGGATCGAAATATCTGATTGGAGCCTTGTAGCCTGCCAGCGTGCTTATTTAACTATCACACTGTAACTCCACACTTACTTTCATCACTCATTCAGTAAACAAATATTTACAGGATATCTATCAATTGGAAAGCTAAACATAGGCGCACACAGTGGTGAGCAGGGAACGGCATGCTCCTTGCCCTCACAAAGCTTACAGTCTAGCCAAAACCGGTTTGGCTCAGTGGATAGAGCTTTGGCCTGCGGACTGAAAGGTCTCAGGTTTGATTCCGGTCAAGGGCATGTACCTTGGTTTTGGGCACATCCCCAGTAGGGGGCATGCAAGAGGCAGCTGATTGATGTTTCTTTCTCATTGATGTTTCTCTCTATCACTCTCCATTCTTCTCTGTAAAAAATAAATAAAATATATATATTTTTAAAAAGCTTACAGTCTAGGGAGGGGAGGGCAGGCATTCAATAAATCTGGAGTCACATGGCCTCCTGTAACCCTGTAACATACCCACAGTGTCCTGACTGAGTGCCTTTGAATCCACCACCAGCCCCACCAAGCATACTCCCGCTGCAGCATCATTTCTCCTGCCAACTTCTACGGGGCATCTTCCTGATGCAACCATCCATATGTACTCCTGTCGAGATCATTACCCCCATACAGTGTGTGGGAACCTCTGCTTCTTACCCTGATGAACCTCTCCACACCATATACCACATAACGTTATAAGGCTGACTTATCTACCGGCTTACTTTCCGTCTCTCCCTTAGAAGCTAAGCCCTATGACGCCAGGGGCTTGGTCTGCTTTGTCCATTCCTGTCTGTCCAATGCCTAGGACGGTGCACAGCCGTAGGTGCCCCATAATGATTATCGAGTAAATAAATGAATCAGGGTTTGCGGACTAAAAATTATTTTTCTTTTTCATGTTTTTAATATATCTTATTGATTTTTTTTTTTCAGAGAGGAAGGGAGAGGGATAGAGAGTTAGAAACATCAATCAGCTGTCTCCTGCATGCCCCCTACTGGGGAAGTGCCCGCAACCAAGGTAACATGCCCTTGACCGGAATCGAACCTGGGACCTTTCAGAGTCCGCAGGCTGACGCTCTATCCACTGAGCCAAACCGGTTTCGGCTAAAAATTGTTTTTCAAAGGAGTTTCCAAAACCGGGGACAAAATTCAGGCAAACTTTCCCTGCTGAAGGCCTTTCCCGGGATGGCATGTGATGGAATAAATACATCCGTGGAGGGAGAGAGCTATTTGTCTTGCTCTCTCATGCAGATGGCTGGTCAAATAGCTTCCACCACAGTGACCCCAGCGAACCGCTCCGGAAAGGGCAGAGCAGCGATGCAAGGCGGAGGGGAGGGCCACGGGGCCTGCTGGGCTGCGAAGCAGTTAAGCGGGAAGAGTCCTGAATCTATTACGGAGGAGCGATAAAGTCTAAAGCCATCCATTTCCGCTCCCTGTGAGGAGAGGGAAGAGGAATGCATTTGTTTTTCCTGACTGAGGGAGGGGCGAGCAGACAGGAACCAGCCTCTTTGGGAGAGAAGTAAGGGGATAAATTGATCTTGCAAAGGAAGGAAGGAGCTACCACATCCTGACCCCAAGGTCATGACCAAGGCCATGAGCAGGCTGGCCAAGCAGCAGGATCGGGAGGAGCCAGATTCCAGGAGCAGGAGCGCTGACTTGGGATTCTGCTCACTCCTTCCCGGCTGCCAGGGCTCCAGTGGGAAGAGCGTTTCATGGCACTCGGAAGATGAAGTACTCCGCGCGCCACAAGGACGTTAGGGAAACGGAGCGGCGTCAGATAAGGAAAAGCAGACTCGGAAATCCAGCGGTTCCTTCCCATATCGAAAGCGGCTAATGTGTAAAACAACCCGCTAATGCCAATCAGGCAGAGGACCTGCCGTGGTGTGAGTGAGTGATAGCATTTCACGCGGGAAGGGGAAATAAATCAAGTCAGAGAGCATCCTTCTCACTGCTGGGAGCCCCGGTCACGGGCACAGGGATGGCGAGAGAGCGCCAAACTAGAGAGACAGAGGATCCAGAGAGGTGAGCCCTCCACGCTGGGCTTGTGCCCTTGGGGCAGATATATCCATGCAAAGACTCACCGAAAGGGGTCTAAGGGTTTCAGAGTGATGATCAACCTGGACAGAGGGTGCAGGAATTTGCCAGAACGCTGTAAAGAAGAAGACACGCCAGGGCCTGCAGCTGGCGGGAGGTCTGAGCTTGAGAATAGCCGCATCCCCTAGACCAGTGGTGCTCAACCTTTCTCATGCCATGACCCTTTAATACATTTTAATCATTTTCTACTTCATAACTGTAAAGTTGCTACTGTTATGAATTGTAATGTAAATAACTGTGTTTTCTGATGGTCTTAGGCGACCTTGATAGCAGTTCTCAACCTGTGGATCACCTAAGACCATATATATATATGACTAATATGCAAATTGTCCCATTGGGAGTTCAACCTGGAGATTGGGAATTAGATTGCTTGCTATGACATGCACTGACCACCAGGGGGTGGCGCAGAACAAGGCAGGTGAGCAGTGGTTGTGGCGGAATGCTGAGGGAGCTAGGGGAGGAGGAGGTGGGAAGGTGGGGAGGCCTAGGGTCCCTACCTGTGCACAAATTTCATGCACCGGGCCTCTAGTAATAACATGGGTCTTGGAGTTAAAATGACTTGAGGTTGAACTGTGCCTTGCTATTAAACATTTGTGAGCCAATTGTCCACGCACACCACTACTTCTTGATGCTAAAATGAAAATCATGCCTACAGCATGTAACTCAAGTGTGTGAGCATCAACCCATGGACCGGGAGGTCACAGTTTGATTCCAGGTCAGAGCATATGCCCTGGTTGCATCCTTGATCCTGAACATGGGGCGTGAAGGAGGCAGCCAATCAACGATTCTCTCTCACCACTGATGTTTCTATCTCTCTCCCTCACCCTTCGTCTCTGAAACCAATAAAATGTATTTTAAAAAATTTAAAAAATGCATACTTATTAGGGCATTTGTGAAAACTGCGAGATAGAATGTATACAAAGCAAAGCACCCAGAACATAGCAAATATTAATATGCCAATAATTCTTAAACTCGAGTGTGCATCACACTAACCTGTGACATTTGTTAAAATGCAGGGTTCTAGGATCCACACCAGGTCTGGGGTGTGAAGCACAGTGGTAGGTGCATGTCTGCTGGAGACATTGCCTGGGGTGGGACTTCACTGCTGCCGACTGGAGCTCTGTGACCTTGGCCCGTTAGCCTGACCTCTCTCCTCTCTCTACCTCCCTCTCACATGGTAGAGCAGGTTAATCATAGGACCTGACTATAATTGCATATATATATATATATATATATATATATATATATATATATATCTCCCTACATGCAAATGCTCGGCACAGTTTAAGCACTCAGAAATGACGAGTTATTGCTATTTTTGGAATCTGGTTGCCATTGAGACTCTGGGGAAAAGACCGTCCCTCACCGGTCACAAGATTCAGGATCCAAAAGTAGATGCAAAGCCAGCACCACACGTGGACTGCCGGTGGCAAGGATATTTTGAATGGAAACTTCCTCTGAGATCAAGTGGCAGTGCTGGTAGATCCTAGACGTGAATCTCCTCTAGCTTTTCGCTGCTCACGGGATGCTATGGGGTGGAGGTCACTGTGCTTGGGTGGGTGGTGATGCCCTGTTGAGGACCTGCTGGTCCCCCCGGCACCTGTCCTGGGTAAGCCTCATGGTTGGGGGTCTCTGGGCTGGAGGCGGGGCGGGCTGCCATTTTAACGAGCCTTTGCATCTTCCTGAGTCAGGGCTGGTGAGCATCTGTGGAGGAGATGATACAATCGCCTTGTGTTTTGTTTTTTTTTTTATTTGGTTCCATCAAAAACAGTTCTGCCTGGTAACGGTCGTCAAGTGCCAGCATAAATAGCCGGAGACTCAGGGGGAGTGAGGGGGAGGAAGCTGTTAGCCATGTCTGGTTTCAGCAGCCCTCTGACGCTACAGCATCTTTCAAGGGTTTTAAAATAATTGGCAAAAACCACAAACAGTGTCTGTGGTGTGCACTCCTGCCCTTGGCTTCTCGACGGAGGCCCTCTTTCATATGTTCTCCATTCCAGCGCGCTGAACTCATTAATTCCCCCACTAGTCTTTTTATGATTTTTCTCTTCTTTGAAGTGGGAAGTTGCGCTTGCTATAATATTGCTTTAAAGCGGATCATAAATATTAAACTTACAAAAACCTTTATTGACATTGGCAAATTTCCTGCTCGCTGTATCCGTCTCGCTGTAATTTTATAGTTAAAGGGAATTACGGAGGTAAAGAGTGATCTATGGATGTCTCCCCGCGCCTTCTTCTCTCCCACCTTCCCCGGCATGTCTGCGCTTAAATCATTTGCTCGGTTAGGGACCGGGGCACTCTGCCCCGGTGATGCCACCGATGTGCCTGCAGCCTGGTAGACGCTTCCTGCTCTGTTTAGGGCGGGCCTCACCCCGACGTGGCGTGCTGGCTGCTATGGTGGACAGGGACCCGCCACTTCCCATTAGGATGCAATTATTTTCCTCTCCCGCCATCAATGACCACTGTAATACCTTTTGCAATAGCAATCACTCGGGCCCTCCTGGGAGGGCTACTTGGGGGTGCTCTGGGAATTTTAATCAAGCGCCTGGGTTAATTAGAAAATGGCGGGGGTTAAGGAGGTGCTGATTAAGCGCCTTTGGATATCTATCCATCCTGGCAATTGACTGAGCGTGGGATTTTGTAGGACTTCAACCTTTTCAGACAAAAGGATTTCAATTCCCTCACCTTCCACGCTTGTGCCAAGGGTGGGCGTGAGAAGGAAGGCGCTGGGCCAGGCTACGGAAGCGGAAGTTAACATTTTAGGGCACCTACTATGTGTCCTTAGGGGCCGGGCGCTCCGCATTGGCAATGATATTTGATTCTGGCCATGTTCATGCCACAAAGGTGTTTCTATTTTTTTTTTTTTTATATATATTTCATTGATTTCCTACAGAGAGGAAGGAAGTAGGATAGAGAGCCAGAAACATAGATGAGAGAGAGAGACATCAATCATCCGCCTCCTGCAAACCCCACACTGGAGATGTGCCCACAGCCGGAATCGAACCTGGGACCCTTCAGTCCGCAGGCTGAGGCCCTATCCACTGAGCCAAACCGGTTTCGACCATTTCTGTTTTTATTCTGTAGAAGAGGCCACGCCTTGGCGGAGGTAGGGGCACCCCAGGGACAGGTGAGAGAGAGCTTCTGAGTAAGAACCCCTTGGATAATTTGGGGAACCAAAGATCCACAGTGGAGAATGCCGGGAAGAAAGGAGGCTCCGGCGGCTTACCCTTCATTCATTAAAATTGCTTTTGTTTTAAATTACGTACCAGCAGGAAGTAATTTGAAAAAGGAAAAGAAAGACACGGTGTCTCCTGATTGGATATGCCTGTGTTGGGCCAATCTCTAGCCGGGCCTGCGGGTGCCTGCCTCTGTGCCGGGCACTGGGGTCAGGTCACACAACGGGGGCTGGTTCCCGGCCTTCCTGACCCCTGGGGCAGCAGGAGGTTCCGGGGGCACCTGTAAGAAAGGCCATCGCTAGAGGCGCATGCGACGCGGTGGGAGATCTCAGAGCCAAGGGCAGCTCACTCTGCCTGGTGAAGGTCGGTCAGAGGCTTTAAAAGCGGGGCGTTTGAGCACGGCCTTTGACCAAAACCAGAGCTTTATCCAAAATGGCGCGTGCAGGACAGTGCCCCGGGGAACGGGCGTGTGTGAGGTGAAGGTGCCAAGTATGTGGGGAACGTGAAGTTGTTAAGAGTGACCACAATGGCCGAAACTGGTTTGGCTCAGAGGATAGAGCGTCGGCCTGTGGACTGAAAGGTCCCAGGTTCGATTCTAGTCATGGGCATGTATCTTGGTTGCGGGCATTTCTCCAGTAGGGGGCGTGCAGGAGGCAGCAGATCAATGTTTCTCTCTCATTGATGTTTCTGGCTCTCTATACCTCTCCCTTCCTCTCTGTAAAAAAATCAATAAAATATATTTAAAAAAATAAAAGACTGACCACAATATGTGTGGCAACCAGGGCCCCAGACCCGTTCCTGCCACACAGAGAAGCCAGAACATGAATGAAGAAGAGCACTGCAGAGAGTGAGCCAGCCACCGAGTGCTGGAGGGGAATGGAAACCCAGTGGGACCTGCATTCAAAGGCCCCCTCTTCCAGGCAGACCGCTGTCTTCTCTCAGGCGGCCTCCGGGGGTGGAGAAGGAGCCATCACAGGGAGCCGAAGCCTCAGAGAAGGGCCAGCCCCGGCCCACCCTCAGCCTGATGCCCAGGAATGAACCAGCTGGGAAACTGCCACCTGCCCTCAGGGAGCAGATCAACAGAGCGGGCACACTGGCTGTCCGCATGCCCAGCTCTCGGATGCAATGCCAGGAAATGCTCCTTCTCGTATGTAATCGCCTCTCCTGGATGCTCACGCTCCCACAGCAGACAGACAGGGGGTCCCAGATAGGACGCCTGCACCCCACACAGCGACAACTCCCATCCCCAGCCTCCCGCTCTCCCTCAGTGCCTCCTGCTTGAGAACCTGGGCTGCGTCCTGGTTTCCTCGAGCCGTGGCCTTGACCTGGGAGTTCATTCTCTCGCCGGTTCCCCATTGGCGCACTGCAGAAGGCTCTGGAACGTGCATCAACTAGTTACAAAGCAACCCAACCAAAATGAGAATCCTGGAGTTGTCCAGAGCTGGGCTGGATAGAGATCATAACTTAATATTTTTCTTTTTATTATTATTATTATTATTATTATTATTATTTTAATACTGAGTGGTTACCCTCCTGCTGAATGGTTACCCTCCGTGGGCAAGGCGATGCTGGCAGTTCCGCTCTGTGCTTCGGCCGTCCCTTCCCGGCTCTTTTGCTGGAGAGGACTTTCTCATCTGCCATCCTAATGATCCCGGTGCCACACGGGGCCCCTGACGCTGGCGCTGACAGGCTGCTCATTAGTGCCAGGGTGCCGCCGTCAGCCGGTGGCATGCCAGAGCGGGGCTCCTGACACTTTTTCGCAAGCTGTCACCGGAGGCCTGGAGCCTGCCAGCTCTGGTCGAACTCAAGCTGCGCTACCTCCAGTGCCAATTAGCGCTCGGTGTCCTGCTTGGCTGGGGAGTAGGGCCTGTCAGTGCTCACGGAGGGGAAAGCAGGTGGGTGGGTGGCGGGTGCAGGGCACGGGCGAGGAGAAGAGCTTCCACGAAGGGGTCACTTTGTCCTCATCAGCTCGGCGCCCTGTGGAACTCAGAGATACGAGGGCTGGGACAGCCAACTGCCCACGGGGCCGCTTCAAGGGCAACGGGAGGTGCAGAGGAGAGAGATCCGGCCGCAGGGGACGGTTGCTAGATGCTGCAGGGGTGGGTGCGGAGGACCTGCAGGGGTGCCCACTCCACCCTTCGGAGAGAGAAGGCGCCCATACCCGGAACTTGGGTGGGGACCCGATGGGCACGTGGTTCTGCTCTTTGCTTGGCCCCGGGGAAACCGACCAATCAATCTCTGTTCCGTCTCAACTCACACACTGCGGGGAGTGGGAGAATTTTTAAGAGGATCTTTCCCTTTTGGGCACTGATGTCTTTCTTTGTCTTTTCATTTTGTAATCCATGAGGAGCGGACCATTTTCACATACAGTTGAACTCAGTCTCCCTGGCAACATCCTGGGTTGTTTTAACAAAACTTTTTTTTTTTTTTGGGGGGGTGGTTTGGCTCAGTGGATAGAGCGTCGGCCTGCGGACTGAAAGGTCCCAGGTTCGATTCTAGTCAAGGGCATGTGCCTGGGTTGCGGGCACATCCCCAGTGTGGGGCGTGCAGGAGGCAGCTGATCGATGTTTCTCTCTCATCGATGTTTCTAGCTCTCTGTCCCTCTCCCTTCCTCTCTGTAAAAAATCAATAAAATAAAAAAAAAAAAACTTTTGGGGGATACTGAGGGTATAGGCCCAGGGATTCCAAACAGAAAGACATTCAATGGGGCAAAGGTCCCAGGAAAGACCAGACACAGAACATGGCAGAGAAGCACACACAGCACACATAGCAAGACCCTTCTCAGAGTCACTGGCGAGCCTCCTCTGACTCTGCAAACAGAACGTGAAAAGGAGTGTCCCCTCAAAGAAGAAGTCAAGCCCGCTAGGGGACCCCAGCAAAGCCTTGGGGATTCTGTGAAGACCAGGCCAGCCAAGATCAAGAGGGAACATGCCAGATCGCTACGGCCGCATCAAAATGAAGGAGAATTCCTCAGGGATCCGCATGAAGCCCTTGGACCGGTAGGCGCATGCTCACAGAATCAACAACTACGTCTTGACTGCTTTCCAGGTGCTCAGCATTGTGCTAACAAGTAAGGAGTCAAAGCTGATTGAGAGCCGAAACCGGTTTGGCTCAGTGGATAGAGCGTCGGCCTATGGACTGAAGGGTCCCAGGTTTGATTCCAGTCAAGGGCACGTATCTTGGTTGCGGGCACATCCCCAGTGGGGGGCGTGCGGGAGGCGGCTGATTGATGTCTCTCTCTCATCGATGTTTCTAACTTTCTATCCCTCTCCCTTCCTCTCTGTGAAAAATCAATAAGATATATTAAAAAAAAAAAAAAAAAAAAAAGCTGCATGAGAGACAGACCCCGGTCTTGGAAAACTCCCGAATTAGAGAGCGGGCCATTGCTATAATCAGCCTCTGGGACCTCACTGAGCCCCCAAAAGTATCTGGGTACAAGGTGTTCTTTCAGTAGCCTAAGTAAGGTTTTCATTTTCTGTGTTTCACTTGATGGGAGAGGAAAGGAGGGGGTTCAGCCAAGTGGGAGCTCCATGAGGACCGTCCCTCCCCCCCCCGCCCCGTGATCCCTGCCCCAACATACAGAACCCACACACCAGCGACTGGCGTCATGTCTTCACCTCAGCTCTATGTTCTCCTCCCAGGAATTTCGTGAAAACACTGGAATGCTGGCCTTCTCTTTAAAGATCTTACAACCGACAGAAACCGGAAACATACAAACTGGATTTCGAGCACACTCTCCTCTGAAGAGTGGGGTCCTCAAAGCACCCTTTAGGGTATAATTACAGAGATGGCGTTTCTGTGTATTTAGGGAAGACCTTGAGGAATCAAGAACACCAAAGGCATTCTCTGGGAGAGAGAAACACCAGCGCTCTAGGGCTGTGCTAACATCAATTCCTGTACCCCTAGATCAGGAGAAAATCCAAGACACAGAGTCATGGATGGGCATGTGTCTGAAGGCTGCTGTGGGCATGCTGATGGTATGTTAGCCCCTTGAGTAGACTCCTAGCATTTACACCCGATTTGAAGAAGGACCAGGAATACATTCACAAAGATGGATTTGGCGTGTTGGCGTAAGACAGTGAGATGGGGTGTTTCCTTTTGCAAACACTGCACAAGGGTGCACAGCACCTATACGTTCCCAGCAGGAGTGCAGAAGAGGGCGGGTATCTTTACACAGCTAATGCCCTTGTCCTTGAACCCTTGGGACTAGCAACTTCTTTTGAGGAACCAGGAAGCATGCCATCATACCAGGTGGAAAAAGGACTCCTCAGTCTCGGTAGCAATGCAGAGAGGTAGCTTAGGAGGCCTCACCCCCCTCTTCCTCTTTGATACGGACAGCTGGCATTTTCTCCCTCGGATGTGAAGTGCTAGGCAGACAACCTTAGAGGCAAATCCCTGCCGCCTCCATCCTTCCAGCTTCTGGGCATTGAAATGAATGAGCCATTCCTAGGAAAATGGTGGCTGACATGTCTGCATCCCTTTTCTACATAAAAGGTGGTCGCCACTGGAAATGCATATTCGAAGCTGGCTTAGCTTATTGCAAAGAGTGTTAGGATTGAGGATGCTTGGATTGTTCAGAAATGTACGGAGCAAAGAGGTCAGTCTGGAGAGAGGAGATCCAAAGAAGCCTCCAGGATCACCAAAAGTGCTTTTTTAAAACATTATTATTATTATTATTTTTTACAGAGAGGAAGGGAGAGGGACAGAGAGCTAGAAACATCAATGAGAGAGAGACATCGATGAGCCAACTCCTGCACGCCCCCTACTGGAGATGTGTCTGCAACCAAGATGCATGCCCTCGACCAGAATCGAACCTGGGACCTTTCAGTCCACAGGCCCACGCTCTATCCACTGAGCCAAACCGGTTTCGGCCTTAAAACATTTTTTATTGATTTATTTTTTTATTTTACAGAGAGGAAGGGAGAGGGACAGAGAGTTAGAAACATCAGTGAGAAAGAATCATCGATCAGCCGCCTCCTGCACGCTCCCTACTGGGGATGTGTCCGCAACCAAGGTACATGCCCTTGACTGGAATCGTACCTGGGACCTTTCAGTCCACAGGCCGAAGCTCTATCCACCGAGCCAAACCGGTTAGAGCCAAAAGCGCTTCTAACAGGGGTGTGTGAGGATGATCCTGGATGAGACCTGATCCACGCACAGAGGAGGCCAGAAAGGTTGGCAGCTGCTCTCTCCCTTCCCTTTGGAGCCCTCGCTGAGATGCAGCGTACCTCGCTCTCTGAGGAGCCCCCACCTGCCATCACTGCTTTAACAGAAGCCTCCTTTGGAGAGAGTTCGAGAAGGAAGATGAAGGTGTGGCTGCCACGGGTCCGGAGCTTCAGTTCTCATCTGGCAGCAGCCGGTGGCAGCTCCCGGTGAGTCCCCGGGGATTAGTTTCTGCTCCTGGCACCTCTTTATCAGGCGGAATCCGAGAGAGCTCATCTGGACCAGGGATTTCAAAAGACTGTTCATCTCCATTACAGGGATCCACAGGTAGATCCTGATTATCCTGCTCCTCTCCCCTTGATCCATCTTCTGTTTCCATAGCAGCTAACTACCCCAAGTGAAAGGATGCTTGTGAGCCGGGCGCAGGGAACGGCCCCCAGGGAAATAAATCGGCTTGATGGCCCCCAAGCGGGCAAAGGAGTGTAAGGCACAGCGGGGCGAACTTCGGCGAGATGAACAGGAGAGGGCTCCGATGCCGGAAGGAAGACACGCGTCATTGTGTGGAGGAGAGAAAGAGAGGGGGAGGAACACGTGTGGGGGAAGTGCCGTGAACGCGGAAACGTGTGGGAGGCTGCGGGAGGAAGGAGAGCAGAGGACAAAAGGCAAGAGCCTCAAAAGGCAAGACAAAGGAGCAGAGAGAAAGGAGGACCCAGGAAAAGGCCTCCCCCAGAGACAGAGGGGGGGCCTGTGGGAGGGAGGCCGCGGGGTCTCTGCCTGACAGAGGGCACAGCACGTCTCCTGGGGTGATACAGGCCCCGCAGAGTTGAAGGTGCAGCAGCCTCGGCGTCCAGGAGACCTGGGGTCTCAGCGTTAGGCACCGCTGACTGGTGTGACCCAAAGTCTTTGAAAGCCTGTCTATGGGGGGAGACAGGACCCTCCTTCAGAGGTCCCAGGGCCACCTTCCGTCAGTGATGATCTCATGCACCCCTGAGGCCTCCCCCCCAATGGTGGGCCTGTACTCACTTAACATCATTTCACATCAAGAGCCTGAACAGAGACATGGGAGGCTCGCTGGGGTAGCGGCAGGAATGATGGCCTGGGGGCAGTTTTGGGGAACCCAGGCCAACACTGACAATTTCATGGTTTCTCCTAAAATCTCTAGCAGAGCAAAGTGTCAGTGTCTACGAGAGGGGGTTTGGTCTCGGGGGCCCCCTGACTGGTATTTTAAAATGTCCCCAAGTGTAGTGGATGCTGATGTGCTGCCACCTTCGGGGAGAGAGGATAACTGTCCCAGGGATGTGCGTGCTGGTGGTGGACAGCTCTCGCGCAGATGCAGCTTTACAGGGTATGTCATGTGAAGAGACGCCTGGATCAGGCGACAGTCCAGCTTCAACCACAGACTGCTGTGTGGGCCCTTTCACCTCCAATAAAGAACATGTCTGGAGGGTCACCCCAGCTTCAGAACTCCCCATCCTATAAGCTGAGCTACTCCACGTGACTGTAGTGCAAGTCAACTTCTCCAACTGCCCAACCCTCTTCCTTCTCTTTCCTTCCACACAGGTTGGTTCCAAGAGCATCTTGAATAAAATTCTTACCGTATTTTCTGGCGTATAAGATGACATTTTTAAATATATATATATATTATTGATTTTACACAGGGAGGAAGGGAAAGGGATAGAAAGCCTGAAACATCAATGAGAGAGAGACATCGATCAGCCAACTCCTGCAAGCCCCCTACTGGGGATGTGCCCGAAACCAAGGTACATGCCCTTGACCGGAATTGAACCGGGACCTTTCAGTCCCCAGGCTGACGCTCTATCCACTGAGCCAAACCAGTTTCTGCAAGATGTCTTTTTAACCCAGGAAAATCTTCTCAAAAGTTGGGGGTCGTCTTATACACCAGGTATCATCTTATAGGGCGGGTGTATCCCAAACTCTGTATCTTAACTGGAAAAGTTGGGGGTCGTCTTATACGCTAAAATATATGGTACATGCTTTTGGGGGACCCGACCTGCAACACCAAGCAAAGGACTACCACTAGAGTTCCTTAGGCATCCTTACTATTCAGCAATGCACATACCGTCATGCATACATCCATATATGTAGATTCACGATAAATGATGAAATTAAGGCTCTTCATTCATGTCTCTGCTCAGAGTCACCTTCTCACAGGCCTTCCCCGACCAAACCTCTTTTCCTTCAGTCAATACATACATTTCTAATTTCTCATCCTTACCACCACCCGGTGTCTTGTATATTCATTTTTTGACATTTTTCTCATGAGAATTTGATCTTATTTTGGCTTATTGCTATATCCCCCATGCTTAAACGGGTGCCTAGACTACTGCCAGCATTCAAGAGATACCGAAGCAGAAAAAAATAATAATTTAATGTACCGTGAATAAAAGCCAGCTTAATGATACTGTAAATGGCATCTACTTCCATTCTAAATGTTTAATGTTCAACCCATGAAACAATACTCAGTCTGGTCTGGTCCATACAACATGTAATCATTCAGACAAAGTAAATTCGACCATCGTGGATGAATCACAGTAAAACAACAAGAAAGCTACCAAACAACAAACGGAACGGAGACCAGATGGCTGGCGATGCTGAACAAGCCCCGGGTGGGAAAGTGTGCCTTTAAGAACACGGCCATTCGGAGCTCTCATTTGCGTCTGTGCTTTCTTGCTCTTAAAACAGCCAGCTGAACTACGTCATGAAAGCGAACTGTCCCACATCAAATGCGGCCAGTGACGTTCCCCCATTACATTTCACCCCCAATTCACCCACCACCAGCTGGGGCGCCCTTCCCAGGGACTGGAGAGGTACACAAGCATGGCTGCTGAGACCTCAGGCCATCGGCCTGGCTTCTGGAAGACACCGAACCCTCTGCAGAGTCCTGAGCACGGTTATCAGGCGGCCGACAACAAAGGACCCTCCGGATAAAGTCACCGGCACCGTGACCTCGTCGCTGTGGCCCACATTCTTCTCAACTCCTTTCCCGACACAATGCACTGAACGGGCTGGCTTACCTTTGGGGGAGATGTGTCTCCAGGTAACCGTGGGCTCCGGCCTGCCCGTTGCTATGCAGGTGAGGCTGATATTGTTCCCTTCATTAATGGAGATATCTGAAGAAATCTCTACAATTTTGGGAGATACTGTGGAGACAAAAGCCAGTGGGAGGAAAATAAATATCCTGTCGAAACACCTCTTTGTTGTCTCATAATAATAGCCGGCGGAATAGCTCGGGGACTGAGATATAAGGGTGATGGGAACAAATGGAGAGAAATTAGAGGAATTATCTTAAACATAAAAGAAGCATCTTACCTTGAATTTATTGTCTATTTCCTCCTGTCGAAACCCAAAGTCAGGAAGTACTGACGGGAATGGATTTCAATGCAAGTCTATTGTCCTCGCCTCCACCCTCTTCCCGCGTGCATTCTCACCCAAGTCCCCTCTGACATGCATCCGCAGTTATTCTCCACACGGCATTCAGAGTTGATGCAATACAATGGCGAGAATGTCACATCTCTGCCTAAACACCTCCAATTATTCCTTAGTGCCCAGCTGATCAGATCCACCCACTTCGTCCCAGGAGAGCAGGCCATTCAACCTATGTTTCCATTGGCATTGCCACTGATTCTACCTCAACTTACCTCCTTGTCACCACCCACACAGCATGCCCTTCCTGATAATTAAGCGTTTGGGGGTCTGTATTGCTCCTTATGTCCTTCCAGAAAAACTCCCAGTCATCCTTTAGGGTCCAGATCAAATGCCACTTTGTTGCATATATATATATATATTGCCTTCCCTGACCAAAGCTCTTTTGTACTGAATTCCATATATTATTGATTTCAGAAAGGAAGAAAGAGAGAGAGAGAGAGAGAGAGAGAGAGAGAGAGAGAGAGAGAATGATGATGATGATGATGATGATGAAAGAAACATCAACTGGCTGTGGCTGCCTCCTGCACGCCCCACACTGGGGATCAAGCCCACAACCTAGGCATATGCCCTGACCAGAAATCAAAGTGTGACCTCCCGGTTCATAGGTTGACACTCAACCCCTGAGCCATGCCAGCTGGGCAATGTGGCACCTTTTCTGACCCCTACACCTCTCTGCCCTCCTGCACAACTCTACATGCCAGCTCCCCCTCATCTGGCTACTCCCAGCCTGACGGTGAATCAGAAAATGTCCATTAGCCAGACATACTTGGTCCCTTTCTCTCTCTGACCCCTCAAACAATTCCTCAAAGGAAGGGAGGGGTTCGTTTCCATTGGTAAATTCGGTAACAGGAACCCACTGTGTTCGGTCTTTAGTTTTGGGGGCCAGGCCCCCCGTAAGAAGCTACCTTCTGTTGTGGTCCTCCTAGTGCATATGTCCCATGACAATGCCCCACAGGTATGGGAGGGACCACAGCCCAGCCAGCAGCTGCCTGCGTGCACCCGTCTCATCTGGGGTTCAGAATTAGGAGCTAATTGTTGCTACCCCTTTAAGCTTAATTCTCCAGTCTCATCAGAACTAGTGAATGTGATAGTCCGTGTATGACTCTTCATTTGTCTGCCAATTGGTTTATAAAGTCAGAATGTCACTGGGCACCTGTGCCACTATGCGATGGTCATTGGCTTAGTGTCTCTGAGCCACTAGACCATGAGCTTTTTGATGGTCTGAGCCATGACTTACTTATATTTATATCCATAGTCAAAGCTCCACAGCTATTTACAGGACGGGGATTCTAATGGTTGTTCCAGCACCTTCCCAACCTGCTACATGTTTGTAACAACCTCAGAACCGGATCATTAACGCACACCATTTCAATTCTGCTGGCGGTGGATTTGACTCATTAATTCTTCGCAAATTAACTGGCCCCTCCATCCGGCTCTCTTAAGTTTCTTCATGTTAGTTTCTTTCCTTGAATAAACACCTGTCACAGCTACCACGGCGGGCAGTTCCGGGGCACATGATCCAGCGGCATACAAGGCCATCTGGCCTCCTGGAGATCCCGGGGAACCTGACCATCATCACCCCTTACCCTGTTCCACCAAAGCGCAGCCCTCACATGGAAATGAGGTGTTTGGGAATGTCGGGCTCATCTTTCGTCTGCCTGAGGCATTCATCTAGCATTTTTAATTGCGCTGGGTTTCATCCTTCACACAAAAGGGGGTATCCGGCAGATGTCTTCCCTTAGCTTGTGTTCCTTCTTCTCCGTAAAATATCCCCTCACTCCTTTCCACACCGCACATCCTGGATAGCTCATTAATAGGTGCGCCTTCCACATTATTTCCTTGTCCTCATGCGCTTGATGCGGATTTTGATCGCTTAGACTTGTCTCTCCTTCTCTCCAACTACCTATACCTTCTAGAATTGTTCAAGGCCTAGTTGTGTTACCACATCTTCTAGGTCTTCGGCATGATCTCCACAAGGGAGTGGCCTTTCCCTTCCTGCGGATTCCATAGCTTTTTCAAAGCGTTTAAGTTTACTCTCTTTTGTTATGTTTTCTTGTCTGTGCTGTTATTTATCTGGAGATGAAATATTGAGCAAGGGCTCTCATTTCAAAACAAATCTGCTGACTTGAATAGGGTGTCTTCCATAAAGTAATGACTGTAATCATTTTTATTATGTTTTCCACTGATTTTAGAGAGAGGAAGGGAGAGAGAAAAAGAGAGAGGAAGAACGAGGGGAGAAGGGAGGGAGAGAGGCAGGAGAGAGAGAAGACATGTCAGTGTGACAGAGAAATAATGATAGGCTGCCTCCCATCAGTATCCTGACCCGGGATCAAACCTGCAACCTGGGTATGTGCCCTGACCTGACCGGGAATTGAACCCACAACATTTTGGTGCTCCAACCAACTGAGCCACTGAGCTAGGGCACAAATCATCATTTTTATGTTGAAATTCACATTATCTTTAGATAGAGAGATAGTGTGAGAATGCGCGTGTGTGTGTGATTGCACATACATTTACGTGTACTCTCACAGGTTTTTGGTGGGACAAAAACAATAGAGAATCAGTATGATGAGGGTTGAGGAGAAAGTACTGAGTCTTCTAATCCAGGACTTCTAAGACATACTGTTGCAACTAATGGCTACCTCACTGTAAAAGCCAGATTGAATCTTCCAAGACAGAATCATAATTGATGAGTCAATGACAGCACACCCGATTTGCTGCCTATCTGAAAGATCCACATGTCTGAACTCTCTTAGTTCTGAAAGCATTTAAACTTGATGGAATTTATTCAGGGTTTTAACTGAATTCACTCCTTTCTCCAAGCACCACTCCGCCAATCCGCACATCCTCCTGGCCCCGGCTCCTGCCCATCCTTGGCACCCACTGTCTTGCTCGCTTCTCAGAGAGACGGTGCTTCCCCAGGGCAGGTGAGTAATTTATGGATCTGGAAAGCACTCCAAGATGCTCTGCAAGGGATTATGTCACGCCAACGCCGCGCGATAAAATAAAAAATGATGGACTTTGTGAACACGGGGTGATTTAGGGTTTGCGGTTGGAAGTGTGCGTAAAGTACATTTTAAGTGGAAATCAGGGCGAGTAATGGATTGCTTTCGCTTTGGAAGGGCTTCCTGGAAGTCCATTTTCCTGGCTTCTTACATGCCGGCTAATCTGCTAATCACCACACGCTGGAGAACAATGGACAGTCCGCAAGTAGATCAGAGGGTGGTTTGGGCCAGAGCTGTCAGCAAAGTCAGTATATTAAATGAGACCATCACCTCCCATCCTTGGAAAGAATCATCTAGACTCGTCTCCCTCCCCATTAACACCTGGAAAGCATCCAACTCGTGAACTGAGAAGTTGGTGAAATGCTTGCTCTCCTTTGAATCCTGCC